>JBCEWC010003794.1:0-29121 GCA_038996855.1 Solanum aculeatissimum
GCTATGATGGCTTGATCGAGGGTCTTCGGGTCCTCTTTCGCCATGTCACATCTAGGCCCCTATTCGGGTCGTGACAAGAACCCAACCTCCTCAAGTTTAGCTTGAATGACGAAAAAGTCACCTTCAACATCTATAGGTCGATGAAGAGGCCGAATGATCTCAAGATGGAAGTGTAGGCTATTGATGAAGTCTGAGAAATCAGATAGCCCGCGTAGTGCCGCGACAATAAATTAGGCACTGCTTAGGAGGTAACCCAATATAATTTTTGTAATAATTGTAGTTTAGTTTTTAGTTTTTAGCTTTAAACTTAAAATAGGTTAGCTTTTTATATTTTTAGGACGTAAATTTTGGACAATGGACTGATGTTATATAGGGTAATAATGTGTTTTTGTAGATTCTACAGGTGCTAGACCAAGTCAGCCATTTTTGGTTGAAAAGAAATTGAAAATTGATTTTACGACTGACACTACGGGTCGTGCTGCATTGTACGATCCGTAGACCATCTCGTAAAGTCCTCTAGTGAGCAAGGATCTGATGCACCCTAGTCCACGAGCCAAGTCCATGATTCATATGTAGAACTATAGGTCGTGGATTAGGTTCGTGGATCCTAGGTATATCCCTAAATTTGCCTTAGTGTCAAAAGTGGCTTACCCTTTTAGGAGTCGTATTCCATAATACGGCTCGTATAAAGGCTCATAGACCACAAGAGTGGATAAAAGGGTTTAAGGATTCCATGAAACCATGATCCACGAGCCATAGAGCATTCCACGACCCACAATCAGAGTTTTGTGAAGCCAAAACCCTGACATTCTATCCCAACTCGGTGTGGTTTAAATAGGGGTCAAAATTATTTTGACCGCATTATTTGCAAACACCGATCGATCCCAAAATCCTAATCCAACTACCCCCATCCATCTACAACCAAAAATCTCTCAACCCACATCATTTTTCATCCACCTTTGGCGAACGCTCCTCACCTAGGTTTTCGAACCCCTATAGTGGCCTTGTCATTCTCCTCCATATCACATTTGAAATCGACAAGTTTATGGCCCCTAAAACCTACTTTATCGAGTTTTGATTTGTATTGAGTTTTAATTGGGATTGGGGATGGGTTTAGCGGAGTGGTGAACCTATTCAAATGCTATGCCTTGAAATTTAGTCATAATTATGAGTATTTTGATTAAGATAGGGTTGAAATAGGTGCCGAAAATGGTTGGGTGTTCTAATTGTATATTTGTACAATTATCCGGTCATCGTAATATATTGAAAAATGTGAGGTCACATGGACAAATAGTTAGTATACGCATTGATGAATGGTCGGATGATTTAAAATGTATAATAAATCTTTTGATGGGGGTGTTTTTGATTATAATGCATGATTGGGGTTGGTAACTTGGTGTGAATTTGTATGTGGGTGCATAAACCTTTGTTTAATAATGTTTGTTGGTTGATAAAATTGGTTGGGGGAACTCATAGATAAAGTTGTCAAAATTTCTGAACACTGACCATGTCTACGAGGGTCTTCTACGGCTCGTAGATTAATCCACAAGCCGTGGGTCCCCCTCGTGAAAGTTGCTAGTGTTGAATAATCTTGGGACTTCATCATACGAAACCTTCTATGACTTGTGGACTGTTCACAACTCGTAGATAGGTGTCATAAAGTTTGCCAATACTGAACCCAAACTAGAACTTACATTTATGACTCAATCTATGACTCGTCTAGCCTGGTCTAGAGGAGGTCAGAGTGCGAGGCCAGATGGTCTACATGTCAGAGGAGACCATCTGACGGATGCTATTTGGACCCGAGTTCGCAACTGCTAGCTCCACAATAGTGTTCAATCACAAAGTAGGGTAGGCACATGACTTGGGAGTGATGAGGGACTCAGAGCACCAGGCCCATTTGATGAGATGGGTGGCTACCCACATTGCTACTGTTAGACTTGACCCTGCTTGGGTAGCCACATCTTCGAAGCCTATTGTGAAGGCTTCGCTCAGTTTCCCCGCCAAAATATTTTGGGCAGTTGTTCGCTCGAGGATCTGGCTAACACTTACAGATAATACCTTGATGCCGGAGAGAGCCGTATTGGTGGCTAACATCTTGGTTCGCTATGCTATCTATTGGGCCACATTGATTATAGAGCAGATCCATGAGGCAGCCCTAAGGTGGTCCACAATGATCCTCTTCCTGTTCTTGATACATCGTCTATGTTTGACGCAAGGGTTCATATGTTGCATCACGTGGACATACTAATGAAGGTGCAATGAACGTTAGATGCCAACCTAATAAAGGTTGAAGAGAATCCCGTTGCAATCCGTCAGGCACCGAGGCCACAAGTTATACTTCCAGATTTGCCTGCCTCAGTGCTTTTAATTGAGCCCTCTACTTCTATCGCTACATCGACTGTAGCGGGCCCCCAACAGATAGAGACTACTGAGGGAAGGGGGCCCACTATTACTACTGCTGCTGCTCCAGAGTCTGTGTTCATGACTTCACCACCTGCCGGCATTGCATTTGTGTCGCAACATTTTTTCAGGTGCTAGCGCAGAGATTGACATATGCTGAGTCACAGTTGGCTCAGCTACTATAATAGTTGAGACTCTGGGTCCGCCAGGTTATTACAGAGGCTGAGAGTCATATGTAGGCGTTCACAGTTGCTGTCATCAGAGAGGGGCTTGCATCGGTGGATGCCCGCATTGACACCTTTGAAGAGTAGGTCCAGACGAGCCTCTACACAAGGGCTCCCATTGACTTGTCGGCTATGCAGACAAAGATTCAACAACTCCGGTCCGACATTGCTGTAGTATTGGTTATTCCATTAGGCTTGTCATCTACCACGCCAACTGCAACACCTATTGTAGACCTGTTCGCTCCAGAGGATCCCACACAGACTTCTCTTGGGAAGAGACCCCGCATAGATGATGCAGATGCAGAGCGCCTTGGTGGGGAGCGTACAAAGGAGGATGACCTATGGATCTCCCTGGAAAAATCCGTAGAGGAGGAGGAGGCCAGACAGGAGCGCGCACGTCAGTTGCTTATATGCGAGGGTACCTCCAGATTAGCTCCTACTGTTGAGGAGTCCACCAGGCCTGTGGAGGGTGGACAGAGCAGGACTGAGAGAGGTGCTTAGGTGCCCAAGTAATTTAATTTTGACCCCAGTTCTTTATATTTTATTTACCTGCATTGAGGACAATTTACAATCTTTTTGATGGGGTGTGGGTGGTTATACGACCTCAGTGAAGTCTGAGTAACTTTGACCTATAACTACCCTAATTTTTTATTTCAAAGGATTTTCTTGCCTGTGTTCTTTTCCTGCGGATTTTATTTTGTGTTGAACCGACATGTTTAGGATGTTTAGGTAGCATTAGTAGTACATAGTATTGATATCCATGGAATAGTTAAATTTTTTTTGTGTAAAAATAATACCCATCAATTTTTTTTGTTTAGCTAGTTTGATAGTAACCATGCATGATTAGATTGTCTGATAGTGTTTGTTCTAATAAGTGTGTGAACTTGATAAAAATATGATCTGTTAGTTTGTGTTAACATGTAAAGTAGTGCCATGAGTGAGTAGCTTAATCGCATGATTCTTTACTGTGCTTTAATTCAGAACTTGTCCTATTAGTCAGGATTTAGACTCTAGGTTAGTTGGTTAGGAAAGGCTTGAAAAATGTGTGAATTTTTATAAATAGTGCCTAAAATGGAGAAAAATAGAGCCTACGGCCAAAATCCTAAAAAAATCCCCATAAAAAAATTTCCCGTCACCCCGAGTCCATAGTAAAATTTTTAGCCTAAAACAGACCCCAAAAGACCAAGAAATGACTCAAAAATAAAATCATATTCTTTACCAAAAAACATTTCCTTCAAAGCATTCTTGATCAAATTCTATAGAAACTAGCTAAATTTATTGGAATCCAAACATACCATAGAGTTCCTCTTAGAAAGTAGAATAATTTAGACTCAAATTTTAATTAATTCCATCAAGAATTGGCCAAGATATTTAAATATAAAGTTTTCACATGTTCTAAGAACATAATCAGTTAAAATAGTGTTTTTTACCTTGAAATGCACACAAAAATCAAAATCCAACCCCACCACGTCATTCCTTGTGAAAATTTGAGTCATGTAATGTAACACCCCAATTCTTTTAGCTAAGATTGAACTATTCTTCATATGATATAAGATTGTAATTGATTACTCTATATTGAGTATAGGCATTAAAGTCAATTTCTTAGTGTGAAAATAGATTTGAAGATGAAGTAAGGTCACAAGAACCCTCTAGCAAAAAGTTGAGTTGAAATCCCTTTCACCAATTGAGTTTCAATATGAAATTCTATGAAATTAGGTGATTCAATAACTTCAAATTGTGAATGTATGTTAAGTTCCTTTCCTAAATAATTGAAGTGTATTGGATGTGGTTTGAGGTCATAAGGGACACCCAAGGTCAAGCCAAGTTCAAAACATTTTCAACAACTAAGTTTTTGTAGGAGTTGATAGAAGGATCAACTTAAAATGACCATATCTCCTAAAATATGATGAGTTATGTGATCCATAATATCTCAAATTACATATCTTTGAATTATCTTTCCAACTTATCTTGTTTTTCCTTAATCAAAGTTTGAAGTAAAAAAGTTATGATCATTTTACTGAAGACGTGCAGAGTTGTCTCAAGTCCACGATGCTTCTACGTGGCGGACTTGACGCAAACTCTTCTGGATAAGTTAAATGACGTCTTTTTATTATATTTTGAGGGTACTTTTATTCTATAACCTTTGGGGGGTCTATTTAAGGTCCCAAAACGCATAAAATATCAGTTTTTCACAATTAAAACTCTCTTCTTCACTCCTAAACATAAACGCACAAGAATCATTAAGTTAGGGTTAACTTTCAAGATTCATCATCAAGGTAAGTTATTCTCTATAAATTGGTTTCCAACCGAAATTTCTTCATATATTCATGAATCTCTAAGGGAAATCTTAAATCATAACCTAGGATTTCAAGAAAACAAATTCAATAATTTTCAAGAATGAATTTTTTGATTCTTCAATCTTCATTCTAGGTATGTAAGGCTACCTAAAATTCTATTTTCATTATTAATCTATATTTCTTATCAAGAATTCTAGTCAAGAGTCAAATCAATTATAGTTCTATGATCTTATGGAGAAATTCTAGAACCTTGTCATGAAATTCTTGTTATTTTATTATTATTATGCTAAGAACTTTATTAAAGAGTACATCTCTTTAAATTCTTGATGTATTACTACAATAACAAGAACCCTAAAGAAGTTTTTAAATCATTATGGTCATGTCTTACTTGAATTGAAGAATGCCTATTTTCTTACCGTGTTTACATAGAGTTCAAGCATAATTTGAGTTAAATGAATTTGAGACTAAGCATATATTTTAAATCTTTATTTTGAGACAAAGATGAACAAAAATACACAAGCTTTATGCATTATTTTATCAGTAAAGAGCATGATTGATTTCTTTTTTTAAAGAAAGCATTACCAATTATGAGAAAGCATTATCAATTTTGAGAAAGAAAAACTAGTTTATAGAAAATATATTGAGTCAAGGCTCCAAGTAGCAGATTTTCAATTTTTTCCTAAAGTGGGACATTTTTTTACAGTTATTGAGAGCAGTGCATGTTTTGGGAGTAGTATTGAGCACCAATGTGGGTACGAGTTCAGATAACTCCAACCCCATAAACTACGTAGAAAGCATAGGATAAGATTGTACCAGATGTACAACTCCTCATATGCCACTGAGATGGCCTAATTTATATGGATCTCCAACACTTCATCCCTTAACCCGGCAAGATATGGGATAGCTCTGGCAATGTGGGCAGGACGTTGTATCATCACGAGGTTTATAGTGATGATTGTCGGTTAGAAAAACTTCTCAAGTTACAGTATATATTATTTTCAGATACAGATAGAGTTGCACTTGTTTATGCAATAACTCAGATATTTTAATTATTTTGTATCGTTTATAACACTGAGTTACTTTTTAGAATTTAGCCTATGATTTGACCAGTGAATCCTGAGTTTTTCTATTTTGGCCATTTTACATACTGTACATTCTACGTACTGACGCCCTTGGGCATTGCATCATTTTATGATGTAGATTCAGGTATCCATGATAGCAAATATTCAGTAATACAACATCCCAGCAACAATTGGTGAGACCTCTTCGCTTTTAGAGGATTCTAGTTAATTAGTCCAGTTTATTTATTTTACTTTGCAGTCAGGTAGTCGTGGGTCTTATTGCGGCACCTATCTTCAGTATAGTAGAGGCTTCATAGACAGAGTTAGTGATGCTATCTAGTATTTTCATTCAGACATTTTAACTATTATTACTATTAGTATAAAGAGATATTTTCAAATTCTGTATAAAGAATGATTGAGATTCTGAGTTTTATTAAATATTTTAAAAGGTTCATCTTGTAAAATTTTTGCATGCAAATTTTTCAGTTGAGTAAGTTAGCCAGGCCAAGGGTTTGCTTGGGTACTAACAATGGGTTTTGAGTGCCTTCTACGTCCAGGGTGTAGACTCGGGGCATGACATGTAGCCTTTTGAATCATAAAAAATGGAGCTCAAAATAAAAAATTATCACAATTTGAAGTTGGGGAAGGGAGTTGGTCACGATTGGCCTTATATAAGCCAGGCACCACCCTCATCTTTCCTCCATAAATATGGGCCTTGGGCTGCAAACACGGGGCCTTGGCACATGCCAGGCCAACATTTCAAATCCAACAGTGTGGTCAAAATTTCTAATGGAGCACCTACAAAAAAATGATGGTCTCACTTCTTTCTGGCTAATTTTAGCTAAAAGAAATGAGTGGGTCAAAACGCAATCGGAAGCCCCCGCCAATCGACGAAACATCATTTTAGGCTATTTTCGATGCTATGGAGCTTACCACGCATTCAAATTTCTATTTTGAGCACGATTAGCTAGATTTTCATGGAAAAACACTTTTTAGCTTCTAGTATAACTAATTTTGCATCTTTTAACTCAAATTCATACCAAGTAACCCTCAAACCAACCACCCTCCTAGACTAAATCGACTATTTTGGAATTGATGGAACCGTCAAAATCTTATTTTGAGGCCATTTGCTAGGACTTTATCAGAAATCTTATTTTAACAGTTATAACTTCTCGTTAACTCACAAACTCACATAATTCACAATCAATTCAACCCAAAACCATCCCAACAGTCTCGACAGGTCACAAAAGGTTTGAGGTTACTATACATAAGTTCAGATTAGCAGCATAACCAAAGAAATACAAAAATAACCTAGAGGGTCATTACAGAAAAATGAACATTTTAAAATTTTGGGACTCTTTAAATTTTTCGTTCATCAGTCAACGATCTTCAACATAGCAAGAAATAAGAGTGAGACTTTTAATTTTGAGAGATATGTAAGTTATTTTTGGCTGATAGAGTAACTACACAGCTTCAAGTCAGAGTGGATACAGTTTTTATGATTTTATTAACTTGTTTTTATCTTGAACAAGTATGTTAATGACTTATATTGATTGGATGCCTACACTATGATAATATTAGTATTGATATATATGTGTTGGTGGTTTTGACGGATTGACTAGGTATGATTTATGTGTTTACTTCTTTGTTGTTGATAGTTATTATGGTGTGTATGATTGAGTTGCTGGAGTATTAGTGGAAAGGTTGTTAAGGAATTGTGAAAGGATATATATATATATATATATATATATATTCATCACGTTGCATTGTAATAATTGAGAAGGCTAGATTGCATAAAATAGATTGTTTGTGTGTTTGGAGTTAAAATATTCATTGTTATTTTGGGTAGGTTGAAAGGGTCCTTCATGATGATACGATTGGTTAAGTGAGTTTGATAAGCATGAGGGTTGTGTTGTAATAACTACAACAATAGGTTTAACAATGAATAGGAAGAAACTACATTGAGTAATTTAATTATAAATTGTTAGTAGAGTTAAGCGGTTGAATAGTAGGTATTGATGATGATAAAATAATAATGGTGTTAGATTTAACTATGTGAATGACTAAGGAAATAAGGGATAGGGAAAAGTATTAAATATGATGTAATAATGTGATTTGATTGGATTGTTGTTTTGTTGATTTCATGGGGTCTTATGTGGAACTAATTCCAGTCGACTTATAATGCCTACTCAATACATGTGGTGTACTTACACTATTCTTGCTACACTTTTTGTTGGTATAGATTTATTTCAAGTTGCTTGAAATGCAGGAAAGGTGGTAAGAATTCGTCTATCTATTTAGATTAGAATAGGTCCCATGCATGGCAATGCGAGATGGCTATTTTAGAGATATGATGAAGTTTCTCCAGTAGCCAATAGACAGCATAAGGATTTATTTTTGGATAGGTTGGAGTTATTGATAGCTGGCAGTAGTATAATTATGGTAATTCACTAAAGAAGCGCTGAAGTTTTGAAAAACATTATTAAGATTGTAAAAATATAAATAATAGTGTTATTAGGAATATCAAATTGATGGATTAGGCTGAAATTGAAGAGGTTAAAATAAGTTGAATTAAAATCGGGTATGACCCGTCCAAATTTACTTTGGATTGAATTGAGCTGAAAATTTGTTGGGTCAATGACCCTTCCAGTTTCACTCGCTTAGAAATCCTTCAAAACTTTAAATTCTTTTAGAATATCTTTAGGTATATACATAAATTATCTAGTCAAAAGCTATTATATTCTTAATAATCAGATATTTAAAATTAACTCCCAAAATTACAGACATGAAAATGATAAAAAATTATTCTTCTAGTTTAAACAACTGAGTTACAATATGGGATTACAACTGCAAACTCTCTAAAAGTTAACATGACTAGAGAAAAGTGTTGAATAGTAGGATATAAATTTAAATTGAGAAAATGTTCAAAATAATCACATTTTAGCACTTAATAGGATTTCTTAGCTACAATTTTAATATTTATTAAACATAGCTATATTTTGAGTGCTATTCACTTAATTTGTGTATTCTATTTTTTAAGAAATTAATAGAAAACTAGTAATAAATAACAAAATAAAGAAAATCATGGTAAAGAATATTTCAAGAATAGGAATTGGTTCCTAAAAAAAATCAATCACTTACGTTGCTAATTATGATAGGATATTTTGAATTATACTCTCGGATTCTTCCTCCTTATTAACAAATTCAATTTTTATTGGTAAAGAAAATTTGACTGATTAATTTGTGACTGAAAAAAAGAGATTAAAACTTGGAAATCAAATTGATGGTAAGATCGAATCATATATTAATTCGAGTAGTTTAGTTTTAAATTCAAATTGTTTTTAACCTCAAATTTGGAGAAATTATGGATTCTCTGGATTTTGTTTTGCTTCTATGACTGTTGTGAAATATAAAACTGTAATGATCCTTCAGGTCATTTCTATGGTTTTGCACTTATTTTTTTGATTTAGCCATGTGTGTTGTGTCCTCAGGCCATTGGTGTTTCATTGGGACTGTTGGGATGTTTATTACTCGAGTTACTTGGGAGCTATGTGGATTTTTGAGTTAACTAGGAAGTTATACCTGCAAAATAAATTTTTGGGTAAAGTCCTAGTAAATGGCCTCGGAGGGAAATTTTGATGATTCCATTAGCTCCAAAATGGTTGAATTAGGATAGGAGCATATCCAGTGCAGTTATATAGTGGTTTGAAAATTTAGCCACCGGAATCGGTTAATAGTTGACTTAGTCAATGCCCTTGGAAAAATTACTCAGATCAAAATTTTGATAGTGCGGTTAGCTTCGGAACAACAATTTTGGTTTGGGACGACCCTTCGTTTGATTCCGAAGATGTCCGGGTTGGATTTGACCCTGGGGGCTTTATGTTAAAGTTGTATATAAAGAAGTGGGATCCTCACTTTATCGTGGTAATCTCCATTGGAAATTCTGACCACACCGTTGGATCGAAAACGTCGAAATCCATATGATTACACAGTTTGTTTGCAAAAATTGGAGTTCAAATTAGCCCGAAATAGCAAAAAAAAAAAGGATTGAAAGGTGGATGACAAGAGAGGGGCGTTGTAGCACTAAAAGGTGCTTCCATGTGGCAGTGTCAGACTATGCCATGTGAAAGTGATGTGGCAGATCAATAGCTATATATATATATGGCTTTCTTTCTAGGAAGTTATATACATGTATATACTAACTTTACATGTTATTTTTAATCCGATTTGAGTGATTCAAAATGCTAAATTGTATGGATTTTCACGAGAAATGTCGTGGAAGTATCAGATCCCAATTTTGGCATGTATTTCAAGGTAAAATCTATGTGTCTTCATGAGTTATATATCAGAAATGAGTGAAAACTTTACATTCCGATATCTCGATCATTTCTCAACGAAATTATGTGAAATTAGTGTCTAAATTGTTCTATTTTTTGAGAGGAACATTGTGGTATGCTTGGATCTCGTTAATTTTGTGATAGTTTTACAAAATTTGACTGATAGGTTATGTAGAAAATGTTTTTCGATAAGAAATGCAACTTCATTTTTGAGTCGTTACTCTATCTTTTAGGATCTGTTTTGGGCTTATTTCTAGCTATGGCCACGGGGTGATGTAGGGATTATTTTACGGGGGCTGGTTCGATATGTTAGGTGTAGACTCTATTTTTTCCATTTTAGTCGTAATTGTTGTAATTTCACCCCTTTCCCGAGATTTTACAGTCAAATTAATCGTGATGACTTTGTGAATTATATTCTGAAACCTAAGCAATGTCGGGAAAGGCTTGGGTGGATTGACTCTCGAGTATGAGGAATCATCTTCCAAGTAGGCTAGGCTTCTCTAAACCTTAGACTGAGTTGAAATGCTTGTATATTTGAGTTGTATGTATGAAAATATGTTGTTAATGGTTTGAGTTATGGAGTATGCATTGTATATAGATGGTTGTGCTTTGTATGTGATATATATATATATATATATAAATATATATATAAATATTATATGGGACGATGGTTGTGTATTGAGGGTTGTGTTAGTTGTAGCTACTATATTAGATGAATTTTGGCACTCCTAGACTATGAGGAGGGCCTGTTAAGGGCTGGACTAGGCAGAGAATATGCGACAGGTATGTACCCTAAGCTTATCTCTTGATTATAGGTGCGTGGGTGTGGTCAGAGGCTACTAAGATATACTACCTTGCGAGTTTGACAAATGATTACTTACTGCATTGTGCACTAGTTCTAGTATCTGTTTCTAATTCTAGGGGCCTTGATTGTTTGGGATATTTGATATGATTATGACTATCTATATTTATTCTAAGTACTGGTGGGGTTGTACCCTTATGTTAACAGCTGTATTAGTTGTACTTTCGATATTGGCTGGTATTATTGACTACGAAAACACCTGATAAAGGCTGGATATGGGTTAATGCCTTGTGATAGGTATGTCTTCTGGGTTAACCCCTATTTATATGAATATGTAGCCTAATGCTACTAAGATATGTTTGTTGTGAGGTTGGTTGTTGATTATATGTCATACTGTAGGTTAACTCTGGTATAGATATGATCCCGAGGGGCCAATTTCTTCTAGATACCTATGATATGACTGTACTATGGAATGATTCTTATATAGATATGACTTTGTTGGGTTTTGTCGTTCCAGATACTTATGATATGCCTGTGATTGTCCAGGTTTACTCTAAGTACTTGTAATTGACTAGATGGTGGTGTATTTGACCTGGGGTTGGCATGAACCTACATTAGTCGATGAGATATGCACTCTTGTATACTATTGTTAGTCATTGTACACTGGTTCTTCTTACCCTAGGTTAGCGTTACCTGTTGTTGTCTGAGAGAGGCAATGTTTATCCTTGGTTGGGTTGTTTGATTCTTGGCTTGAGGCATGGTATGACTTCAGAGGTTCAGATCCGGATCGATGGGTCGAGTAAGTGATTTTTCCTATATCTTGAGTCCTAGATGACACTCCCTGTGCTTGAAGACCTGGTGTCCACGTCCAAGAGTCTGAGTCCTGGGTGATGCTCCCTACGATCTAAGTCCCGGTGGCCACGTTCTGAGATATCTAAGCCACGAATGTCAATTCTGAGGTATGAGCACCTGGTGATACTTGGGTCTAGAACCCCGTTGGCTACATTTTAGTTCTGAGACACTGTTACTTGTTCTGAGAGATTTGACACACCGATTACTTTGGGTCTAAGACCTTGTTGATTATGTTAGGGGGATTCTTTCTCTCGTGGGGGATTCATCCCATTGTTATATTATTTTGGGTCGAGGATCCAATGGTTATATGGTACTTTTGGTCGAGGACCCGACTAATTACCCATGGATCCATACACTTATTTACACCATGATTGTACATGGCTGTACCCCCAGGCTTATAAGGGCTCGGGGGCATTCAAGATTAGATATTAGGGCCTTACGGCCATGTACAACTGACCTGTGATCATATGATATGGGGAGTTAGGTTTTGTTGTGATTTGATTGACCAGATTGTATGCGGCTGTACCTTCTGGGCTTATGGGGTCTAGTTAGTGTACAAGCATAAATATTAGGGACTTGCACCCACATACAATGCTATGTCTCTGTTGGGATAGTTATGGTATGGGCCTACTCAGTCTTCATCAGTTTATCATTGTCCATTACTTGAGTTGGTTCAGTTTATCATTATTCATCACTTGGATTGGTTTAATTTATCATTATTCATCACTTTGGTTGGTTCAGTTGAGGGTTGAGAATTTTCTAGAAATATTATTTCCTTGATCTGAGTTCTGATTGGCTAGACTTTTTACAGTTCTTTATATTTGAGTCTTTTGGATTTATTGTATTTCACTAAGTCAGCCGATGATGCCTACTAGATGCCTGATATCGGTACTCGCCCTTATATCTCTGCATCCTATCATTGTGCATGTCCAGGTATTACCCATAGTCATTGAGTTTAGGGTTCATGAGTATTTCAGGAGACATTGTTGAGCATCAAGAACTCTAGACACTCGGCAATCTCCTTCTTATTTGATGACCATCTTTTGTATGTAAACATTGGTATTGCACAGTATAGTGGCTTGTAGTTGTAGAAGCATTCCTGGTTATGTACCTTATTATTATGTATCTATATGAGCGTGTGTGTTTTTCTATCGTAGCTCTGTATAGTTGACTTTTAGGTTATGGGTAGGTTAGGTTGATTTATATTATTGTATCTATTATATTTAAGACTAGAAATTTAGGATGGGTATCCTGGGTTTGGGTAATTTGCTTGCATGTAGGTGGGATCTAATAGGTGCCATTATGACTGAGTTTGGGTATGATAGGTGGTATTAAAGCTTAAGGTTCACTGGTCTCATCTATACAGGGCTATCATCTGGTAAAGTCGTGTGGATGGGTGTGGAAACGTCTATGACTTATCTCCAGTAGGCTACGAGATGTTTAGAAAACTTTCTGTGTTATTTATTCTAGTCATGTGATATTGTCAATAGTCTATCAATCTCCTAAGATTTGATTTGATTTGTCCTTTCCCACGTATGTTGTGTATAATTCAGACTTTAGGCTGGGATAAGGCTGCATCATCAATCCCAAATAGGGAGCAACCTCTAGAGCATGAAGATCAACGACCGAATGACCATGAATTTTGAAAGCTTGATAGGAAGCCTACAGACATTGAGACTATGGAAGCCTCAAAGATAGGCTTCGTTATCAATTACTTATTTTGTGGTGATTGTGTATTGTACTATGGGATATGTTAGTGAGGTTGGAACTCTATATCACTGATATCTTTACATTAGTTATTGTTTAAAGGTTATGTGGGTTCTGAGCACTCCTAATAAAGATTATAAAGGTGAGAGAGGTTGTGGCTGAGCTAAGCTAAGCATTGATGCTACCTGTACACATGTATTTAAATATTTAACAACTGGCTTGACTTGTTGGGCTTTTTGATATTGATGAATATGTTATACCTGATATGATTCTAGTTACCTTTCAGTTATTTTATGATTATACCATGTTAGAGGTTAAATGTAAGCCTATATCCTGTGATTTATACATATGATCATTTTGATACTTGGCTACTTGATTGGGTAGCTTGATACTGGTGTTATATAGTATTTGAGAAGTTGACTGACAGTTATACCTCTGGTTACACCTTGTGAATCTATGGTTATGATTATATTATGGTGATTCTATCGATATAAGGTTCTCTTGATTCTTTGGTGATTAGACTGTAAGATGAATGCTATTCTCAGGGGTTTAGTTGGGTTATCTATTATTGGTTGGCTTATTATTGCGTTATTAGTTGAGCTTTTTGTCGATCTTTCCTAGGGACTCATTACAATTGTTAGCTGGCTTGTATATGATTGTTTGGATTCCTGGCTATACCTATTAATGGGAATGTTGATCATTATCTCAGATTACCTTGTATTTAGGTTATCATTCTATACTGTTATATGTATTGCTTATCTCATCGCTTACTTGAGTATGGGTTTCGAGCCTTTTCTATCCTGGGCTATGTAATGGCACAGTAAAGGAATTGTTTTTATTAGTGGAGAATCAGGTGTGGTGATTCTTTAGGATTATGATAGTCGAACATGTTGATATTTTTGGATAGGCTCAGTTTGATATTACCTTGGGTACAGATTGATTCGCTCTTTATTATGTGTGGTAGATGATTAATCCAGATTGCCACTTTGTCTATACTTGATATATCTCTAACAGCGTAGTAGAGGCTCATTGTCGGGGCATTGGTTGGTATTCTTTCGTATATACAGGTTCAGAGGTTAGATCGATTAGATGTTTGGTATATATTTCCATGCTTATGATATGACAATGAGGCCCTATTGGGGGACACGATTCCCATAGTTATGAGCTCTTAGATATGTTCCTGTTGATTGCCGGGTTATTGCCAGAGAGAGGGGTGTGATTGTACTATAGGTGAAGTTAGGTTTCCATTAATTGAGGTTTTGGGAAGAGGATATTTGTAGGATTGCAACTGAACCAGTGGTTATGGGTGACTTATTGTGCTTGTTGGGCTAACTAATGCCCTGTTATAGCATGATTTGATGGCTTATACCTACTTGTTGTATTTGTTGTGGTAACCTGTTGACAACTTTACTTATGAGGGGTTGATTTATGTAGTATTATATAGTTGTTATTGATCTGCTAAATGTTAAAATTGTAGGGTTTTGGCAGTTGAGGCAATATATACTAGGTAGGTGTTAATTAGAAGTGTTTCACCTCTATTATTCGTGGTATTCTGTATGTGATTAAATGATTATAATTATTGAGAACCACAATTGGGAAGTGATATATATGTGGCTGGGTACGAAGGAAGGTACAAAAAATCTACTAGTAGGTGGTATGTTGAGTGTCTGCTGCATTGGTTAAGGTTTGATGGTTGTTGAAAATGATGATGAGTAGTCTGTTGATTATCTATTCTATTCCTGAGTATCAGTTATAGTTGTTGCATAGTAATATATATATATATATATTAAGATGGTGTCCTGACTATTTGTTACACTAGTAACTGTTGTGGTTGTCAGGCCTGGTGGATTGAGGAACAATGGAAAAAGGTTTAAACCCTATGTATGAGTGTGAGTATAATAGCTATTATCCGTAGTTATTTTCTTAGCTTATGAGCCATTCGTGGTTGAATTATAGGAATTTCTTACATATAGGAACCAAGAACTGAGTGAAAGCCGTATGTGTAAAACACGGTTACAATTATGAACAACTATGATTATCCGAATATCTAATAACATGTTGATAGTAGGTATACCTAGCCTATTCATTTTCTGTAACATGCTAGCTGAATGAGTTGATAGGGTGAGTTATTGATTATTGAGGATCCCTTCGAGATTGCTACATTGATTCTCTGTTACAGATAGATGGGTTATTGTACTTCTGGTTAGTTGAGATTACGAGATTGATTGTTGGATGCTAACCATGCTTATAATCATTGTATTAACTGGTTATTGTGAGTTCAGGGGAAGGATCCCTATGTGGTTTAGATTGGAGTCTCCAGGTATGCTTGTATTCATACTTTCGTGAACGAAAGTCTTATTAGTGGGGGATGTTGTAATGACCCTCTGGGTCATTTCTATGATTTTGCAGTTATTTTGTTGATTTGGCATGTGTGTAGTGTCCTTGGGCCATTGGTGATTCATTGGGACTATTGAGATGGTTATTGATTGGGTAACTTAAGAGTTACATTAATTTTTGAGTTAACCAGGAAGTTATACCTGTAAAATGAATTTTAGGTTAAATTCCTAGTAAATGTCCTTAGAGCATCCGATGCAGTTATATAATGGTTTGTAAATTTGGCCGTCGGAATCGATTAATAGTTGACTCAATCAATGCCCTTGGAAACAGTGCCCAGATGAAACGTTTGATAGCGCGGTTAGCTTCGAAACATCAATTTTGATCTAGGACGACCCTTTATTTGATACCAGGGACGTTTGGGTGCGATTTGACCCTCCAAGGGCTTTTCATTAAAGTTGCATATAAAGAAGTGGGACCCTCACTTTATCGTGGTAAGTTCCATTGGAAATTCTGACCATACTGTTGGATCCAAAATGTTAAAATCTATATTTTTAAGTAGTTCGTTTGTAAAAATCTGAGTCTGAACGAGTCTGAAACACCAAACAAAGAGACCGAAAGGTGGTTGAAAAGAGAGGGGCATTGTGGCACTCAAAAGTGCTACCACGTGGAAGTGTCAAACTACGCCATATGGCAGTGATGTGGCAGATTAACAACTATCTATATACTAGATATCGATGCCCGCACTAGTGTAGACAAAATATCTGTTATTTTTTTCGTTTTAGTTTAAGTGATATAGATAGAATTTATAGAGTTAGTTAAAATGTCAATATGATTTTTGAATGTTTTAAATTATTAATATTGTGATGTAATATATTTTTTAGGAATATTTTAAGTCATTAATTATCATGTTTAGTAGCATTTTTAACACCCAAAATAAGACAAATAAAGTTCAATGGAAGAACCATAAAAAATTGCGGATATACCCTCAAAGTGCTTAAGCAGGCATGTCGACATGCTATCTGCTTGAGCAATTACAACGGAAGAACCATAAAAAGTTATAGATATTGTAGCGATCCAAAAATTTTTGAACTTCGTAGTGGTTGATCAAGGTCTCTTTGAACTTGTTATGGTTGGTTAGTGATGGTCATGGGTGATGCTTATGTGGCCATGTTCAAAGGAATCACATTGGTTGGATTTTACATGAGGTCGTGTGGTAAGGTTGACTTTAATCGGCCATATCTCTTGGTACGAGATGAACAGTGTGGACTACGACCTATTAAAATAAAGCTCTTCGAGTTATCTTCACAATGCAATTAGTTTCACTCGAATTAGGGTTCGGATGTGGAAGTTATGACCATTACGGTGAGGCTATCTGTGCACGAATGCATTCTGTAAAGGAAGGGACAAAGTTTGCTAAGAAAGGGCCACACAGATGGACCACAGACCGGCCCGTGATATCGTCCGTGGGTTGATCCAGAGTGTGGGCTAGGTGTTGAGCCAAGGCCCCGAACCAAGTGAGGTTCCATGGACCACTTCACAGTCCGTGTGATGCATCACGATTCGTGAGGGCACCTGTGGAGTGGTCCAGAGAGTTTCTTGGACCCTGGGCCATGACTCTGAGCCAAGTGAGGTACCATAGACCAGTTCACAGTCCGTGAAGTGGTCCAGAAAGTTCCAAATATTTGCAAGCCAAGGCAGTGACCAAGTGTATCCACACGGTCGAGTTCACGGACCGTGGACCGTTGTACGGTCCATGTAGCTATTTTGCGTCTCTAGTTCCCAGTTATTTTCTCCATTTCATTAATGGTGTAATCGTAATATTAATTGATCTTAGGGCCATTTTAGTCTTTCTAAACTCTTCTAAAACCCCTAAATTGAACCCTAATTACCCTAATTCATTCAATCTCTTGAATCTCTCCAAAGCATTCTATCAATTTTATCTCAACCTCCATTGAAGACAAGCTTGGAAATTTGGAAAAATCAATTCTTCTTCAGAATCTTCTTGTTCCTCTTGATTAATTCAAGGTATGTCGGATTGATTCATGGTTATTCTTTCAACTATAAAGACCCAAAACTCCTTTTTTCAATTTTGATGAATTTGGGCTTCCATTGAAATTGGGTCTTTTAAATTATGAATGTTTTGCTTTAATTAAAGTGTGGGCTGTGTTGATTTATTGATTTCAAAGTGGATTGAGCCCCTTATTGATGATTTTCATTGATTTTATGACGTTTCAAAAATGCATGTCCCCTTGGTTCTTCAATTTAAGTATGGGTATTAAGAATTTTACTTTAAATTGATAATTTCATTTTGCTCTTGATATGGACTTATTGTATTAAAGATTTAAAGGTTGTATCCAATACCCATGCTACTCTTGATCATCCATGCATTGCATTCATGAGTATGAAAGGCTTGATTTGATGAAACCCTTGTTAAGGACGTGACCCTCTTGATATGATATAACTTGATTTTTGTAAGACATGGGAATTGACTAGAATGTGATCACACCATGTCTTGATATGGCTCTATGAGCATCTTGGGTGTTTACACTATATTGTATTTTTAGAATGAGCTACTCCTATACATTGATCTTGGACTTGACATTTTGAACCCTTGTTTGGATTTTTAGCCTAATTATGGAAAGACTTGAGATATGATTTGGGCTTGTAGCCAACTTTGCATTGCTTTGACTTTAATTATTGAAAACTCCATTTTGAAAACTTGTACATGTATATGTATTCCCGTGGGATGAGACTTAACACCGAGGGATTGGAGTCAGGGTGGACTATTTATAATGGTCCATACTCCTTTTCGTCAAATCATGTGCCAACATGGGATTTCTCCCTTGATGGGATGACTTGCTTTGTTACCCCTATTTATAGGGTGCTTGGGACCTACCTGGCAAGTAGTCTAATTCTAAATAGTGGCTCGCTTGGTCTTTCTTATTTTCGGTTAAGGTCAGATCCCCGTTATGATATATATGGTTGCATTCATGCATCATGGCACTTCATGGCATATTGTTAAGATATCGTTCCCATGCTTATATACCATCTATCTATATGTATATGTGCCCTTGACATATAGCTTACTTGGCAGGTCCATGCTCATGTGCATTACATGCCCACATACTTAGTGCATTATATGTACTAACCCATACTCTTTGTCTATATATTCTAACCATGTAGGGACCGGAGATAATTTCCTTCCACCATTGGACGTCTAGTGAAGACTTTGAAGTGTTGCTTGTGGTGAGCCCTATACTCCAAGGGCAATACTCACTTTCATCTACCTTATGTCTTTATTTTATATCTCTTTATCTTATGACTTGAGGGTGAGCCCGAAATATGTCGAGGCCCAATCGCATCTTATGTAGAGGCATTGATGGACATATCAAACTCTATTGTTTGTTATGCTATGCGTTGATTGAAATGAGGTGACTACCTATGTTTGATAATGGCTTCTTATGTTATGTTTTTGGTTTTTCTTATGTCATGTGTTTGTTGGATTGGGAATGTGCTTATGTGGAAAGTCCCTAACCCTTTTTACCCCCATAGCTTGAGTCATACCCGAAATATGTCGAGGCCCAATCTCATCTTATGTAGAGGCATTGATGGACATATCAAACTCTATTGTTTGTTATGCTATGCGTTGATTGAAATGAGGTGACTACCTATGTTTGATAATGGCTTCTTATGTTATGTTTTTGGTTTTTCTTATGTCATGTGTTTGTTGGATTGGGAATGTGCTTATGTGGAAAGTCCCTAACCCTTTTTACCCCCATAGCTTGAGTCATACTTACCCTCCCCTTAGAACGTAATTTCTATGTGCTATGTGATTCATGCTTATCCCATTCTTGGTAATATCCCCTTAGCTTGAGTCCAAATCCCTGACATCCCTTAGACTTGCGTGTTATTTGCTACTTTTATGTGCTTCTAAACCGATGATGTGTGTGATGATGCTAAGATTGCTTGATGGAGGACTCTCAGGTTCTCCTTTGCCATGTCACATCTAGGCCCTACTCTCGGGTCGTGACAAAGATGGTATTAGAGCCCTAGGTTTGTAAATGATCCTCGGAGTCCAACATGCTGCATCAATTAGAGTCTTCTTCATGGGTGTGATTCGCGCCATACCTATGAATAAGAGGCTATGATAACGTTTTAGGGATTTTGTCACTTCAGTGTTCCTTATGTCGTGCTGTGAGCTGTTTTGAAAAGTTTTCTGAAATGGGGTGTTCCTGTTACTCTTTCAGAAGATGCCTCCCAGAAGAGATCCACTTCCCAGACAGGTTCCTGTCCATGAGGAACAAGCCCCTCGTGAGCCTGTAGAGAAACAAGTGACTTACGCTGAATTTCAGAATGTGGTATCTATGTTGGCCCAGTTGGTGGCTAATCAAGCCCGACCAACTAATCCCACAAATGGTGGCAGTCCAACTTCTAGGGAGACGGATTTCACCTGGATGAATCCTCCATAATTCTTTGGTTCAAAGGGTGGTGAGGATGTCCAAGAGTTCATTGATGAGCTTTAAAGGTGTTGACTGTTATGGGTGTCAGTTCTGAGGAGAAGGCTGAATTGGCTGCTTATCAATTGAAGGATGTAGCTCAAGTGTGGTACAATTAGTGGTTGGTGGAAAGAATGGAAGATGCTAAGGTCAATTGGAAGGAATTCAAGTCTGCCTTTCTAGACCGTTTCTTCCCTCTTGAACTTTGGGAAGCCAAAATGACTGAATTTATTAACCTTAAGCAAGGTAGCATGTCCGTGAGGGACTATTCTCTCAAGTTCACTAAGCTCTCAAAGTATGATCCTATGTTGGTAGTTGCTCCCCGTGCAAGGATGCACAAGTTTATTTCTGGTGTCTCTAACTTGGTTTTGAAAGAATGTCGTACCGCTATGCTTATTCAGGATATAGATATCTCCAGGCTTATGACTTATGTTGAATTGATTGAGGGTGAGAAGCTCAAGGAAAGGAGGGTGAACGAATCCAAGAGGGCTCGCTTTGATGGTGGGTTCTCTAACTCTAAGGGTGGTGGCGGATTTGGTCGATTCCAACAAGGCCATGGTTTGAACATGAAACTTGCTAATCTAAGAGTGCCTCCTAAGGCACAAGTTGGGGGTGGTCCACGACCTCCCCATTATGGCCAGTGTGGATGGAATCATTTGGGAGAATGCAAGAAGGTTTCAGGTGCTTTCTTTGGGTATGGGAGTATGAACCACAAGGTTGCTGATTGCATGAGGAACCTTAAGAAAGATCAGGTGGCTCCAGGTGGTCAAGGACAGCCAAAAGCTCAAGTTGGTGGTGCTCCCAGGAACAATAGGTTTTATGCTTTTCATGCCCGATAGGGAGTGGATGAAGCTTTGGATGTGGTGACTGGTATGTTAAAAGTCTTTGATTTTGATGCTTATGCTTTACTTGATCCCAGTGTAAATTTATCTTTTGTGACTCCTCTGTTGGCTGTTAAATTTAGTTTGAGTCCTCAATCCCGTTGGTGAGTCTATCATTGCCCGGAGAGTGTATTGGGGTTGTCCTATTTTTGTTTTGCATAAAGTCTTCCCCGGTGATCTTATAGATCTTGAGATGTATGACTTCAATGTTATTCTTGGGATAGATTGGTTGCATGCCTCATATGCCTTAGTTAATTGTAGAACTAGGCAAGTTAAATTCGAAGTTCCTAATGAGCGTGTGTTGGAATGGAAGGGCAGTGTTTCCGTGGTTAGAGGTCGGTTCATTTCCTACCTCGAGGCCCAGAGAATGATTTGCAAGGAGTGCATCTATCATATTGTAAGGGTTAGAGATGTGGAGGGTGAGTCACTGATGCTTGAATTGGTTCTGGTGGTTAATGAATTTTCCAATGTATTTTTCAAAGATTTGCCTGGCCTTTCTCCCGATAGAGAAGTGGATTTTAGCATAGATCTCCTTCTGGATACTCAACCTATTTCCATTCCTCCTTACCATATGGCTCTGGCCGAACTAAAACAGTTGAAGGATCAGTTGAAGGACTTGTTGGAGAAGGGTTACATTAGACCAAGTATTTCACCTTGGGGGTGCTCCCATACTATTTGTAAGGAAGAAGGACGGTTCACTACAAATGTGTATTGATTATCGACAGTTGAATAAGGTGACCATCAAGAATAAGTACCCGTTTCCCAGAATTGATGAGTTTTTTGACCAACTCCAAGGGGCTACTCATTTCTATAAAATAGATCTTCGTTCGGGTTACCACCAGTTGAAGGTAAGGTAGTGTGACATTCCAAAGATAACTTTCCGAACTCATTATGGGCACTTTGAATTTGTGGTGATGTCATTTGGTTTGACTAATGCTCCAACGGTGTTTATGGATCTCATGAATTGGGTGTTCAAGCCACTCCTTAACAATTTTATGGTGGTGTTCATTGATGACATCCTGATTTACTCCCGAAGTGAGCGGGAGCATATGGATCACTTGAGGTTGGTGCTTCAAACCTTGAGGGAGAAGCGGTTGTTCACTAAGTCTAGAAAGTGTGAGTTTTGATTGGGAGAAGTTGCATTCCTTGGTCACGTGGTGTCCGACGATGGTATTAAGCTTGATCCTAAGAAGATCGGAGTAGTGAAGGATTGGCCTAGACCATTGACCCCTTCGTATATTCAAAGTTTCCTTGGGTTGGCTGGTTACTATCGGAGATTTGTTGAAGGGTTTTCTTCCATTGCATCCCCGTTGACTAAGTTGACCCAAAAGAAGGCTAAGTTTGTGTGGTCAAGTGAATGTTAGAAGAGTTTTAAGACCTTGAAGGATTGACTCACATCGACTCCTGTTTTGACCTTGCCCAATAGGTTAGATAGATTTGTGGTGTATTGTGATGCTTCACGGATTAGGTTGGGATGTGTACTTATGCAACATGGTAAGGTGATAGCTTATGCATCTCGACAATTGAAGGTGTATGAGCAAAATTATCTGACCTATGATCTCGAGTTGGCAGCGATGGTGTTTACTTTAAAGATTTGGAGACGTTATCTATATGGGGTTCATGTGGACGTGTTCACCGATCATAAAAGTTTTCCATATGTGTTCACACAAAGAGATCTTAACTTGAGACAAAAGAGATGGTTGGAACTTATCAGGGATTATGACATGAGTGTCTTTTATCATCCCAGCAAAGAAAATATCGTGGTGGATACCCTTAGTAAATTATCCTTGGGGAGTGTGTCGCACGTGGATGAAGGGAAGAAGGAAATAGTGAGGGACGTGCACCGGTTGGCTAGATTAGGTGTTAGGTTGACCGACTCAGAAGAGGGTGGTATTCTTGTTCAAAGTGGATTCGAGTCTTTGGTGGTGGTTTATGTTAAGGCAAAGCAAGATTTAGATCCCTCCTTGGTTGAGTTAAAGAAGTTTGTTGCCGAGAGAAAAATCGAGGTTTTCTCCCAAGGGGGAGATGGTGTGCTACGATATCTAAACCGATTATGCGTTCTGAATGTCGACGGCCTAAAGGAGGTTAGCATGAGTGAAGCTCATAATTCCCAATATTCTATTCATCCGGGGTCTACTAAGATGCATCGGGACTTGAGATAGGTGTATTGGTGGCATGACATGAAGAAGGACATAGCCAAGTTTGTGTCGAAATATCCGAATTGCCAACAAGTGAAGGTGGAACACCAAAGGCCCGACGGGTTGACCCAAGACATTGAAATTCATACTTGGAAGTGGGAGGATGTGAATATGGATTTTGTGGTTGGGTTACCCCGTACTCGCAAATAGTTTAATTCAATATGGGTGGTTGTTGACTGAATGACTAAGTCGGCTCACTTCTTATCTGTCAAGACTACTTATAGATCCAAGGAGTATGCTAAGATGTATATCCGGGAGTTGGTAAGGTTACATGGTATCCTGAGATCTATCATATCAGATCATGGTACTCAATTTACTTCTCACTTTTGGAGGACATTTCAAAGGAGACTTGGTACTAAGATCAAATTAAGCATGACTTTTCATCCCTAAACCGATGGATAAGCCAAGAGGACAATTCAAACCTTGGAAGATATGTTAAGGGCTTGTGTGTTGGAGTCAAAGAAAATTGGGATGATCATCTACCACTTATTGAGTTTGCCTACAACAACAATTTCCATGCTAGCATCGGTATGGCTCCGTTCGAAACTTTGTATAGTTGTAGGTGTAGATCCCTGATAGGGTGTTTTGAAGTAGGTGAGGCAGCATTGTTGGGCCCGGACTTAGTTATTGAGGCTATAGAAAAGGTGAAGTTGATTAGGGAGAGGTTGAGGATGGCTCAGAGTTGCCAAAAGTCTTATTCGAATGTTAGGAAAAGAGACCTCAAAATTCATGTGGGAGATTGGGTTTATGTGAAGGTATCTCCTATGAAAGGCATCATGCAATTTGGCAAAAAGGGTAAGTTGAGCCCTCGGTACGTCAGACCATATGAGGTGGTTGAACGAATTGACAATATGGCTTATATGTTGGACTTACCTTTGGAGATGAGTTCTATTCATCCGGTGTTCTATGTTTCGATTTTGAGGAAATTGATTGGTGACCCTAGGGAAATTGTACCTTTGGAGGGTGTGACGGTTGAGGAGAATTTGACTTATGAAGAGGTGCCGGTTAAGATCTTGGATAGGCAAGTCAAGCGACTTCGCAACAAGAAGGTAGCTGTAGTCAAGGTACTTTGGAGAAACAAACAAGTGGAGAGCGCTATGTGGGAAGCAGAGTTGGACATGATGAAGCGGTACCCTTATCTTTTCCAATCTACTCAAGCCTAAGGTACTAGGTTCTATCTCTATTTCCAAATGGTTCTCATTCTTTAATTCTTGAGTTTCATGACATTGCATGCATACAGGAGCACAAAAATGATTTAAATGATGTCTTGACATGAGTTTTGAATGGTTTTTGAATTGATGCATGATCCATTATGATTCGTGTTGATTGTTTCTTGCTTTATTGATTTCCCCTAGCCATGGTCTAGCCCATTCGAGGACGAATGTTCCCAAGGAGGAGATGATGTAACGACCCAAAAATTTTTGAACTTCGTAATGGTTGATCAAGGTCTGTTTTGAACTTGTTATGGTTGGTTAGGGATGGTTATGGTGATGTTTATGTGGCCATGTTCAAAGGAATCACATTGGTTGGGTTTTGCATGAGGTCGTGTGGTAGGGTTGATTTTGATTGGCCATATCTATTGGTAAGAGATGAACTATGTAGACTAGAACCTATCAAAATGAAGCTCTTCGAGTTATCTCCGTAAAACAATTAGTTTCACTCGAATCGAGGTTCGGATGTGGAAGTTATGGCCATTATGGAGAGGTTATCTGTGCACGAAAGTATTCTGAAAAGGAAGGGACAAAGTTGGCTAAGGAAGGGCCACACAGAGAGACCATGGACTGTGTGGGGGTTCACAGCCCGTGAGCGTGTCCGTGGGTTGATCCAGAGTGTGGGCTAGGTGTTGGGCCAAGGCCCCGAACCAAGTGAGGTTCCACGGACTACTTTACGGTCCGTGTGATGCCTCACGGTTCGTGAGGGAACCCGTGGAGTGGTCCAGAGAGTATTTTGGACCCTGGTCTAGGACTCCAAGCCAAGTGAGGTGCCACGGACTAGTCCAAGGTCCGTGAGCCAGTCCGTGAAGTGGTCCAAAAAGTTCCCAAGATTTGCAAGCCAAGGCCGTGACCAAGTATTGCCACACGGTCGAGTTCACGGACCGTGAACCGTTGTATGGTCCGTATATCTATTCTGCGCCTCCAGTTCCCAGTTATTTTCTCTATTTTATTAATGGTGTAATCATAATTTTAATTGGTCTTAGGGACATTTTAGTCTTTCTAAACTCTTCTAAAACCCCTAAATTGAACCCTAATTACCCTAATTCATTCAATCTCTTGAATCTCTCCAAAGTATTCTCTCATTTTTCTCTAAACCTCCATTGAAGACAAGCTTGGAAATTTGGCGAAAATCAATTCTTCTTCAAAATCTTCTTGTTCCTCTTGATTAATTCATGGTATATGGGATTAATTCATGGTTATTCTTTTAACCATAAAGACCCAAAACCCCTCTTTTCAATTTTGATGAATTTTGACTTCCATTGAAATTGAGTCTTTTAAGTTATGAATGTTTTGCTTGAATTAAAGTGTGGGCTGTGTTAATTTATTGATTTCAGAGTGGATTGAGTCCTTTATTGATGATTTCCATTGATTTTATGATGTTTCAAAAATGCATGTCCCCTTGGTTCTTCAATTTAAGTATGGATATTAAGAATTTTTCTTTAAATTGATGATTTCATTGTGCTCTTGATATAGACTTATGTATTGAAGATTTAAAGGTTGTTATCTAATACCCATGCTACTCTTGATCATCTATGCATTGCATTCATGAGCATGAAAGACTTGATTTGATAAAACTCTTGTTAAGGGCTTGGTACCCTTGATATGATATGACTTGATTTTTGTAAGGCATGAGAATTGACTAGAATGTGATCATATCTTGTATTGATATGGTTCTATGAGCATCTTGGGTGTTTACACCATATTGTATTTTTAGAATGATCTACTCCTATACATTGATCTTGGACTTGGCATTTTGAACCCTTGTTTGACTTTTTAACCTAATTATGGGAAGACTTGAGATATGATTTGGGCTTGTAGCCAACTATGCATTGCTTTGACTTGAATTATTGAAAACTCCATTTTGAAAACTTGTATATGTATATGTATTCTCGTGGGATGAGACTTAGCACTGAGAGATTGATGTCGGGTGGACTATCTCCAAGGGTCCATACTCCTTTCCGTCAAACCATGTGCCAACATAGGATTTCTCCCTTGATGGGATGACTTGCTTTGTGACCCCTATTTATACGGTTCTTGGGACTTACCTGGAAAGTAGTCCAATTCCAAGTAGTGGCTTACTTGGTCTCTCTTGTTGTCAGTTGAGGTCTCATCCCCGTTATGATATATAGGGTTGCATTCATACATCATGACACTTCATGGCATATTGTTAAGATATCGTTC
Source organism: Solanum aculeatissimum (assembly GCA_038996855.1). Taxonomy (NCBI): domain Eukaryota; kingdom Viridiplantae; phylum Streptophyta; class Magnoliopsida; order Solanales; family Solanaceae; genus Solanum; species Solanum aculeatissimum. The sequence continues at coordinate 26,991 of JBCEWC010003794.1, forward strand.
CCTTGCTTATATACCATCTATCTATATGTATATGTGCCCTTTCCATATAGCTTACTTGGTAAGTCCATGCTCATGTGCATTGCATGCCCGCATACTTAGTGCATTATATATGCTAACCCATACTCTTTGTCTACATGTTCTAACCATGTAAGGACCGGAGATGATTTCCTTCAATCGTTGGACGTCTAGTGAAGACTTTGAAGTGTTGCTTGTGGTAAGCCCTATACTCCAAGGGCAATACCTACTTTCATCTACCTTATGTCTTTATTTTATATCTCTTTATCTTATGACTTGAGGGTGAGCCCAGAATATGTCGAGGCCCCATCTCATCTTATGTAGAGGCATTGTTGGACATATCGAACTCTATTGTACATTATGCTATGTGTTGATTGAAATGAGATGACTAGCTATGTTTGATAATGGCTTCTTATTTTATGTTTTCATTTCCACTTATGTCATGTGTTTGTTGGATTGGGAATGTGCTTATGTGGAAAGTCCCTAACCCTTCTTGCCCCCATAGCTTGAGTCATATTTACCCACCACTTAGAACATAATTTCTATGTACTATGTGGTTCACGCTTATTCCATTCCCGACAACATCCCCATAGCTTGAGTCCAAAGCCCCGACATCTCTTAGACTTGTGTGTTATTTGATACTTTTACGTGCTTCCGAACCGATGATGTGTGTGATGATGCTAAGATGGCTTGATCGAGGACTCTCGGGTTCTCCTTCTCCATGTCACATCTAGGCCCTACCCTCGGGTCGTGACAGATATACCCTAAAGCTGGTCAAGCAGGCATATCAGCCTGCTGCCTGCTTGAGCATCTTTAATTATAATGATTAGCAGTATTTTTTAACACTAAAAGCAAGACAAATAAATTACAATGGAAGAATCATAAGAAAATACGAATATATCCTCAGGTTGTTCAAGCACACGTCGACCTGCTTGAGCAGCTTTAATTATCATGATTAGTAGCATTTTTTAACACTAAAAATAAAACAAACAAATTACAATAGAAGAACCATAACATATTTTTAAAAAATATTTTTAAGTCATTAATTAGCTTGATTAGTAGCATTTTTTAACACTAAAAATAAGACAAACAAATAAAAATGGAAGAACCCTAAGAGAATTATGAATGTACCGTTAAGCTATTCAAGCAGACACATAAAAGTCCATGAAATAGTTTAATTGGACCGCATATAATAAAGGCGGATATGAAGCAGGTAGCTCACGTAGGCATGTTGATGGAACACTTCCTGCTTGAGCTACTTGGTTTCACTCTTCTAATAAGAAGTAAAGTAATATATGGCTTTCTTTACAGGAAGTTATATACATGTATATATTAACTTTACATGCCATTTTTGAGCTCATTTTTCATTCTATTTGAGTGATTCAAAATGCTACGTTGTACGGATTTTCATCAGAAATGCCTAGTAGTGTCAGATTCCAATTTCAGTGCATATTTCGAGGTAAAATCTCTGTGTTTTTATGAGTTATATATCATAAATGAGTGAAAACTTTACATTGAAATATCTCAGTCATTTCTCAACGAAATTAAGTGAAATTTATATCTAAATTGTTTTCTTTTTTTAGAGAAATGTTGTGGTATGGTTGGTTCTTGTTCATTTGGCAGAAGTTTTGTGAAATTTGACCGAGAAGTTATGTAGAAAATATTTTTTGATAATAAATGCAACTTTATTTTTGAGTCATTTCTATGACTTTTGGGATCTGTTTTGGGCTCAATTTTTGGCTATGGACTCAGGGTGATGTAGGGATCATTTTATGGGAGCTAGTTTGATATTTAAGGCGTGGGCTCTATTTTTCCCCATCTTAGTCATAATTGATGCAATTCCACTCGTTTCCTGAGATTTCATAGGCCAAATCAGTCGTAATGACCTTGTGAATTGTATTTGGACAGCTAAGCAGTGTCGAAAAATAATTTGGAGGGACAAGTCTCGAGTAGATTGACTCAAAAGCACAAGGAATAATTTGCTAGGTAGGCTAGGCTTCTCTAAACCTTAGACTGAGTTAAAATACTTGTATATTTAAGCCGGTATGTATGGAAATGTATTGTTAATGATTTGAGTGTTGGATTATGCACTGTATATGGCTGGTTGTGCTCTGTA
>JBCEWC010003795.1:0-29120 GCA_038996855.1 Solanum aculeatissimum
CGCGTTTCCGAACCGATGATGAGTGTAATGATGCTATGATGGCTTGATTGAGGGTCTTCGGGTCCTTTTTCGCCATGTCACATCTGGGCCCCTTATTCGGGTCGTGACACTAACGTACTCAGCCATACATCCAGTCTTTTAGGTTTTGATGTTGCACCAATATATGAAATATGAATCACATATATTGCGGTATTATTTAATTGAGGTACATGATCAATTGGTAATTATTAAGGTGTCGATAGCCATATTGGTCAGAGAAGTCAGGCAGTTATGCTTCAAAGTGATAACCATGGTTAAAGTGGAGGTATCTTGTAATTGAGGAGGCCAACTAGGAAAAAAAAGTGGGGCATGCAAGAATAGTACCCCACCCTATTTGAGTCCTCAGGTATGCCATTCTCTTTAATTTAACAAATGAAAGTTTTTGTAGTAGTGGATGTTGTAACAATCTTTAGGTCATTTCTGTGCTACTTCATCTTTTGTAATAGTTAAGGCATCCCTATAGCGACCCCAAATCATTTGTGACTTACTGACACTGATAGTTTAGTCATCTGGTCATTCATTTGAAGGTTGTGCAATTCAACCTATTTGAACATTGGAATTAAATTATACTTTTGGAATATGAATAACACTTTTTAACACTTTAAGAAGGATATTTTATGAAGTATTTTAAGTGCACAACATTCATATGCTATTGGTGGGAGTCAAGGGACGTTGCACAACAAAAGTCGGTAGACGTTATTTTAGATGTTGTTAAGGGACATTCTAAAATTATATGTTAAACTTCTCAGAACTTTCTGCTAAATTATAAATTGTTAGAAGGCCCATGACCTACCAAATCAAACACCTACGAGTCTAGATTCTAATGCACAAAATGGTTCAGTCATACGACCTTAGAATACAGAGCTGTGGGCATTTTTGTTAAACTGTACAAGTAGGCACCTCAAACTAGGTTCGTCTTAGCTTTAGGTCGGTTTGGCTTTATAAAATGGTATCCCCTTAATTTTTCTCCATTTACAACAACAAAGAAAATCATAAAAAGGATCAACCCACCTTTCAAATACTCCCTGTTCACTTAATTTATCAACTCGAATGTTTAACGAAAATTACTCTATGCCGCGAGTTCATTATCATGGTATAATTTTCCATATGATTTATATTCCAATTATTATTTCTCTAAAGCGGCAGATTTTCAAGCCTTAGTTTTCCAATATTTTTGTATGTGCAACACCCTTTTTATAATCCCCCTTCGTAATTCTATGTTCTAGTGTCATTTTTATGAATTTCCAAGCCATATTGTGGTGTATTTGATATGGTGGCTGCAGGTGGCCCTTTTTTCTTGGTTAATTTTGTCTAATGTTTCTGTTTATTATGGTGTTAAGGTGCGGGAGAAAATGGAGGTGTTGGGGTTATTTTGATGGAATAGTTGTTGCCTTTTTTTATTTTTCTAAAAGGAAATATTGTTACTTATTAGGTTGTTTTACATTGTTTTGAGTATCGAATTGAGCTCGAATTTATGAAATGGGCTCAGGTAGATATAAGGATCATTATACAGGTTTTTATCCCCTAGTTTGGTTTAAGTCCATTTCTTATTATTTTAGTGCCAAAATAACTGTATTGACTACATTATCCTCTTTTGACAGTTAGACATGCGTGATTGACATACAGGTAGGCTATGGGCTTTCCTCTCTTAGACTAAGTGGAGTATATGAATTATATTTGGGGTTGATTGATTGGGAAGCAAGGAAAGGGGTTAAAGTCCTTACAGGTTAAGTATCAGTACATTAGTTGGCATCTGTGATTATTTAGCATTTGTTGGCATGTGTGGGAATGTACAACTAGTTTGTTGATTTCCTTTTGTATTGTTGGTTGTCTAGGTTGATTAGTTGATAATTTGACTTGCTTAGGATCCCTTGGGGGACTAATATTGATTTTCTATCGTGTACTAATTGTCTTTTGTACTTCTGCTTCTTGGGCTTTGACATAGTTATTGTTGACATGTTGAGCATGTCTGTGACTATTATATTCATGTCTACTGCATTTATGTCTTGTTGTTGTTATTACTGAGCCTTAGTCTAGACTTGGGCTAGTGATTCCCTAGACCCATGTTGGTCAGGATTGGTAGACAACTATATTCATATCTGGTGTGACTTGAGAGACATATATCCTTGTAGACTAGACTAGCAAACCAGAATCTGTAGAGTTGAACCTCAGATAGGTTCTATTAGCCGAGAACCTAATTACTCCTTTTTCTAGCTAGCATTTTGAATTATTCCCATATCTTATTAGATTTTCCCAGATACATAGGGACTGACAGTGTCACCCAGACACATAGAGTAAAGTCTTTTATGGCTAAAAGCCTGAGCTTTTCCTTCATATGATTGCATGTTCGTTCAGAAGGATCATGTGTACATGAGGATGTGTTACTCTCGGTATATTCCCACTTAAAGTTCATATAGTTAAAGTCTATACAACTACAAGTTGTTGGGTTAAAGTCCTCGAAGTTTCCATTAGAGGCAACATTAATTGAGGGTATTTTGGATTAGTCCAAGCCTACGGGCCAAGGCTGACCACTAGCCACGTTTGACCTTTTCTTGGGTTAAAGTATCAATCATTCATTGATTAAAGTCTGAGTTATTCGTTTAAAGTTTGAATAATAGTTTCGCGTAATGTTTGGGATGGGGTATACAGAGTGGGTTAAAGTCCCAGTTATAGGTTCTATTAGAAGTGTGATAATATGTGCATAGTTGGTTCTCAAGGTCCATCAAGACTTAACACCCAAACGTTATGCTTGTTCACCCTATTATTGTGCATGGGTGTACCAGCTAGGCTTATGGGGGTCCTATTGGAGTACAACCATAAACGGTAGGGACTTACACCTGAATATATCACTACCTAGTCATCCAGTCCTTGGTTACCATCATATTCATCATACTATGTACCAGGTTCTTCTGATTAGATTTTTGTTGATTTATGTTTGATGTATCCCTGCTTTATTTACTGTTCTTACTCAGTCGACCTATGATGCCTACTGGGTACCATATCCCTGATACTCACCCTTACTTTCTGCATTTGTTTCACGGTGCACGTCCTAGAATGAGCCATTAACGGTGACTCTTCCTGTAATAGCTATATATTCAGAGACTAGTGATGAGCATTGGACATCCTTGGATACTTCTAGTCTCCTTGTGTATCAGTGGCTGTCTTTTATGACTCGATACTTGCCTTGTATATTATGTTTTTTTGTATATGTATATGGAGATGTATTATGGTTGGTCATTGTATCGTGTCTATAGTACTAGGTCCTAGGAGAAGTGGTTTGTTTTTGCTATTATGAATATATATATATATATATATAGTACTAGTTTGATCTTATATTGGATATTGGCTAAACAATTATGTTATACCCATTACTAGTTGTTTCAGGATAGGGTTGTGCTTGCCTATCGAGGGTAAGGTAGGCTTCATCATTACCTAGAAAGTCAGGTCGTGACATTCGTGGATGAATGTTTTCAAGGGGGAGATATTATAGCACTTCAAAAAGTGCCTTAGAATGCCCCTTGTAATAGGTATCTTGCATGATGTGTGATTCATACTCTTTTTAGAAAATAGAAGGTTGGATTATCATTTAGGGAGAAAAATCATGTTGAAAAGTGGTCTCGTTTAATCTTTAGGTCTACCGTATCAAAAAATAGGTTTTCATAAATTCTTTGCATTTCTAGTAGCATCTGTGACCTCTATGCATTGTGGAGAGGGTTCAGTTAAGTACAAAAGCATCCTTAACTCATTCTAAGGTCAAATCAGGTGAAAATGGAACTTTGCATGAAGATGACCTATCCCAGAATGAGTCCATGTCGCGCTGTGCTCCTTCACAATATAAATATTTTTTGAAAATTTTCAAATTTAAGTGAGGGCAATTCGGATACAGCCTTGAACACTTATAGTTGGGTTTTCACAAAATTCACCTTATTTTGGACCTTATTCACTAGCTAAACTTCAAACTTCCTCTCAAAGTTTCCCAAAATCTCTCCATCAAATTCCTTCTAAATTTCTAGTATTTCAAGGCCTATCCATTGAAGGTCAAGCTTTAAGGTGATTCCAAGCTTCTTCAAGTTTCTCTTACCTTTCTCAATCTCATTAAGTTATGTGGGTTTCTTCCTCTATGGGTCCTTCCGCCCATGGAGTCTAAAACCATTTTCAACTCAGTCATTTAATTTCAAGACTTATTTCATTATGGGCACTTCCTATTCCTACTGATATGCATGATTTATGTTAGACATTGTCATTTATTGATTTGAAATGCATGAACAACTTTTAAATATTGGTATTAAGAAATGTTTTGTGATATTTGAGCTATGTGTACTATAATAATATGAAATCCTATGAAGTTTAGTAGTCTATGAGATGATCTTCATGATGCTTTAACTAGGATTTTACAATGATTATGGTTGGTTGTTTTGAATGATTTAAGATGATGATGTTTTACCTCATTCATGCACATTACTATTGAATTTCATGATTTTTAATTCACTATGTATGAACCCACCAAGTTTTGGAAATAAGACCATATGATAAAGTACCTTATACATGATGAAAGATTTGAATCTATGTTATGCATATTCATGAATATTATCAATGACAAGGGCTACCAATTATGTTATGAATCCACTGAAATTCTCTGAAAATTATGCAAAATCATGAAGCCCTTTTTATGATATTATGATATGCTCTCTTGTGAAATGAAAATGCTTATTTGATAGGGTTACGATTTTTAATGAGCTACTCTTATCATGATGCTATCATTAACAAGTTTATACATGTGTTGATTATGCTTATGTTTATGTATTCTGTGGGACTATACTTAGCACGGAATGAGATTTAGAGTGGGGACTATCCCCAAGGGTCCTTATATAAAACTTTACTTTCCATAACTACGTGTCATCATAGGATTATAATTTTCTAGTGGATCCATATATAGTTATATGTTCACCTACCGAAAAGGTGAGGGTATAGTCTACCTTGGCAAGTAGGCTACTCTTTCTCTGATATGGAGGAAATATCGAGATCTCATGTAGTAGATCGTAAGTTCTACTGTCAGTTAAGGCATCCTCTCACATATGTATATGATATTTTATGAGATTCATGACTCTTACATGCATGTTTTCATTAAGGCATTGATCATCCATTTCATTTTGAGCTTGTTACCTTTGTTATGATTATGCATCTTGTCTATTATGGCGTATGAGTTCCTTGTTGCATTGCATCCCACATACTTAGTATATTCAAAGTACTAACACATATTTTTTCCTACATGATTTAACTATGTAGGGACCTTAGTTGTGTCCCATCCACCTCTTCATGGATAGTTTGACTGGCAAAGATTTTACATTTGGTGAGTCCTCTAGTTTGGGGGTGATATCTATCTTCTATCTAGCTTGATTATGTTAATATATTTTTACTCTTGCTATTTTAATTTTTAGGGTAAGATCAGGACATTTCTTGACTCTCACTCCATCTATGACTTAGAGGTATTATTGTATAGTATGTTATGTATGTATTATGCGACAATGTTTATCTATTGTGACTTTCCCCTAGTCCTTATCCCTTACTTTTCATTACTTGTGATGTTATTTGTTCAGTGGTGAAATTTTTAAATCCGTACTTTCTATAGAGTGTGTCCCATGACCCCTTTCCTTAGAATTAATTATTGTGATTGAATGGTTGAAATTCCTTACCCCTATTACTCTATAAAGTGTGACCTAATCCGCTAATCCCCTAGAATTTCTTGATGTTGATTGATTCATTCTTTCTTACCAATGAAGTGCATAATGTATGCTATGATGCTTATTTGAAGTATCTTTGGGTCATTTATTCACCATGTCACAACTATGCCCTAGGATCGGGTACATGATAGGCCTTCAAGTATGTTATGAAAGTTTATGAATGTTATGAAAGTTATAAGCATTTTATGAAGCCCTTTAATGATGTTTAAGATAAACCCTCATATGAAAAGGCAATCCTCACTTGATGGAATCCGAAGTTAATGAGTTTTTCCTATGATGATTAAGTTATGTTTCAAAGTTAATAAATATCTATATATATGTCTATGTTATAAGTATTCCATGGGGTTTGACTTAGCACTATATGGGGCATTAAGGTGAGGTTCGGTAAGAGAACCATAGTAGCAACCTCTTGTCTCATTGAATATGTGCCACCATAGGAGCACTCGTAGGCTAAGGCTAGTAGATCAACAATAGCAAAGTTAAAGTTAAGATATGCATGCATACGTTTATGCATATATAACTATGTATATGGTGTTTATATTACGTCTAAGCATGTTTTAAATGATGCATTCATCATCCCTTTCATAATGAGCTTTACTCTTTGATTATGACTTTATAAATTGATGATAATGACATTACAATTTCATGCATGATAACATTATAATTTCATGAGTGATGACATTATAGTTTCATGCATGATGGCATTAAAATTTCACGAGTGATGACATTACAATTTTATGTACGCATTGCATCTCACATACTTAGTACAATCCAAATTACTAATGCATATATTGCCTATATGATATCACCATGTAGAGACCGATTTTGCTCCTCCTCCTTTGACACGTGGCTAGGCTTCAACTGCTCAAGACTAGTTGATTGGTGAGTCCTATAGTTCGTTGACAACCTCTTTCTTCATGCTTATTGTATTTTTGAGACACTTACTTTTGAGTAGCATTTTGAAAACTTTTACTTTCTATGTTGTATTCTCTTGACATTTATAATTCACGGTGATCTTTGAGCATATCTTGGCCCCCATCAAGTCTTTTATGTAGATAGTATGTTTGGATGATATGTTTGAAAATTAAGTTGTTCCTTTTTATGAAATTGATGTTGAATGTACCTTAGTCCCATTTTTCCCATTTTAAATTCTACTTTACTTTGATCAAATACCTATGGATGTTTTATGAATGCAAAGAAGCTTAGGTGAGGTACCATCAGGTTCCTCATTCGCATTTTACAACTAGGCCCTAGGCCCTGTTGAGGATCTTTATCACCTGTATTTGCATCATAAATAATGTAGGTCAAAATGATATTGGTACATGAAATTCACGAGCACGTAAAATGGCCAAAAGGATTTTATGATAAAACACTCAACTTTAGAACATAAGTTAAAATTAAATCCATTAATGAAAGTATGTTACGCAAGAAAAATCATAAACTCTAACGCTTTTAAAGAATGCAACTCAAAGTATAGAAATAGAGATAATACATAAAACTTAGGTACTTTCCATAACCGACAATTACCACTATGAACTTCTAGATGATACAATGGCTTGCCCACATTGACAGATGCATCCAATACCTTACTAGGATAAAGAACAAATTTAACTTATGGATCCATCATATAGGCCTTCTTAGAGGCAAGTGAGGCATCGTGCAATGTTTGTATGATCCTATCCTACATTGATTGTGTAGTTTATGAATTCAAATTGTTATCACCCTTACCCATATCGGTGCTCAACACTACTCCCAAAGACAGTTTATTTTGCTCATGCTCAATTTTGTGAACTTACTAATATTCTTACTTACTATCTTTCAAACTCAGTTCACTTTAATATTTCTCAGTTTATTATAACTTATTAAGGACTTCAATCTCAACCTCATAAATGCAAAAATATAGGTAATGCTTCTTAGCTAAATCCCAAATATAGGTGGTAGGTAGACTCACTTCCGCACTAAAAAATATGATTTCTCATCTTTTTACTCAATTCATGTTTAGGATATAATTTAAAATGCGCTTGTATTTTAACCCAAAAGCAAGGGACTAAGTAAACTTTATGATTTCTTGAAAATTCATATAAATGTAAAACTAAATTCATCACCTTTCTACCCAACTCCACAATGTAGTACTCAATAAAAAATAATACTTCAATGCAAGGCATAATATACACAATATTTAAGAATTTATTCTTGAAAATTTGAAGAGGGAATTAAACTAAACTCAAGATTTTAATTATGTGAAATAAGTGGTCGTTTAGGTACCAAAGATATCTTAATTCGATGTTTGGAAGCCTTACATTCCTGTAGCACGAAAATCTCTTGAAAAGATAGGAAGATCTTTCTCAAACCCTAGCCTTTCTTCTTCTTCTTAATCTACTTTCTTAGAAATTCTATGTGTTTTTAAAAGAGAAACTGACATTAAAATGTGATATCAGGCGTCATTGTTATCCAAAAATGACATGATTTTAGTGTAAAAAGGATAGGAAAAGACCAATATACCCTGATTAGAACTATCGAACTCCCCTACAGGACACTATACCCTTATACGAATAGTACAAAGTAAAATGGGCCATATGGAGGTCTATTAGCAGAAGCTTGACAAAAGGGTCTTGGTCAATGGCTAACCCATATGACCCGTACAAGTGACCACGACTAATGGAGGGGGTCATGGTTAGCGTACTTTGTTTCTTTGGCAAAGATTGGGTTCCACAAGACCTTATACGATCCGTAAAAGGGACCACGAGTCATGGATCCAGTCGTGGATCTTGATAAATTTTCACTGCTACCACATGAGTCCCAACATGGCTAGTACAACTCTTTACAACCCATGTGGGGCTTCGTAGATGATACCTGGGGCTTGTGAGTTGATTTTTTATGAGAACTTTCTTTTAAATTTGATTTTTGACTTTTTCACTTAAGGGAGTGTTACACTAGCACCTTAAGGAACATTTTAATACAAAATTTCTAAGATTTAAACTTTATTTTCCATTATTGAATTTTAAACCATTTTTAATGATGATAATAAAATAGTTATTAAGAACATGAGAAATGATGTGATGTTACTATTGAATAACTCAATTGATGATGATCCTAAAATTGAAAGAAGGATGAGATTGATGGATTTGATTACTAAATATATGAATTGTATAGAGTCTTTGCATTTTTTCATACCAATTTGAAAGTCATTATTATGTTGACATGAAATACTGATTGTTTACAACTATTAATGAAAAGCCTATTAAAATGGTTTCGGCTAGATTAAGTATGATATTGAGAATGGAAGCCAAGATATTTACTGGGTGGTGATGATTGCAAAGATTTCTTTTTGTAGTCAAGGTCTCTTTCAATGAATATGATGATGGTCGAGATCCTTTCTGGTAAGTACAGTGATGCTCGAGGTCTCTTTGTCGAGTATATTGATTGTTAAGGTCATTTCCAGCAACTAAGGTATTTTCTAGTAATGATGATTGATACATGGATTATGTGTGTCCCACATGGGTACTGGCCTAATTACATCAGTGAATGTGTATTATAGGATAGACATGCATCACGATTACTTGACATTACATTGTACCATTTACACTTCAATATATTCCATTTCATCTCATTACATTATATTAATGTGGATAGTTGAATGAATTGTGAGTTGATGGTAAAATCTTTACTTATAATTTATTAGAAATGATTTGCTTAGTGTATATACATATATATTGTGTATGCTAGTTTTCCTGAGCGTTGATTGTAGTTATCATGGTTTGGTTGGAAGCAGTACATGTGCTTTTGTTTTTTACTTGTGTTTAGATCTTCTTACTAGGTACCATGTATTTTGGTACTCACCTTTACTTCTACACGTGTGTGTAGCTTGTGAGCCCGATTTTGGTAGACATATCATTCTTATTTTAAAGCAAGCCTTGAGAGAGCCTGAGAGGTAGCAGCTTGTTTTTTCCAGTGGACTCATTATACTTCCGCTTACTTACTATTTTTGTTCTATTTGAGAATCAAATACAAATAAGTGTTGTATATTTTCCTTCATCTTTAATTGTAGTAAAGGCTCGTACATGTGACATCAGTCTTGGGTTGGTTTTCAGATTGTGAATTTTTTCCTTCTTTCTTATTTCTATATATTTAGTCTATTACTACCACTTTATCTTTCATATTATTGTGTTATATCTTATTTAGATTGAATTGTATCAATGGGTTAAGGCATGTGTCATCACACTCGCTTTCGTGTGTTGACACACACTATGCCTATTCTAATGAGTCTCTTCTGAACTAGTGAGTTTACACTTATTCATCCCATTTCATTGGCTATAAATAGAGAGAATTACTTCACTTTTAAGGCATTAAACTTCCTTATTATTCTACATACTTTTTCTCATAAATTAAGTATGTTCTTTGTGGTTTTTTGTTGCTCACTTTTGAGTTCACTAAAATTATTCAAGTGTGAAGTACTACTATTTTTTTAATACATACATTCATTTTATTCTGAGAGAAAATATTAAATAATCTATCATCCTCGTTAGTGAGGGAATTAAAAGCTTTAAGGACATACAATGAATACTCTTCAAATATTTTCTTTTATTTCATCTTAGAAGAATTTTTGTTTTACTATTCTAAACACGCGTATAACAAGCTTAAGAAATTTATTTTATTATTTAATTTTTCATACTGAGTTTTACTAGAGAGTAAAAGTTTTTTATTTTCTACTTCTTTACTAAGACTAAAGTTTACTTTCAGTTCAATTTGTTACTCATTTTGAAGAATATAAAAACCTCATTAAGTATTATCTATTTATTCATATTAGGTTTGAAGAACATAAGAACATCATTGAATAAATTTAGTCATTTGCATTCGATTTAAAGAAAGTATAAGTTTCATTTGTGTACTAAAGACTATTTCTGATTTTTAATAGGAAAACAAAAATGACTTCCATATAGCACAACAAAATGTTTCTATTGTGAATGATGTTTTTGCTGCCTCATAAACATTGTTTTATCAAGTTGAACATTAGTTGCTATAACTAAAGCGATTATAGGAAAATCTAGAAAGTTCACCAGTGTTGACTTCGAATGGTGACAGCAGAAGATATCCTTCTATTTTTGTGACAATCCCCAATCTACAATATTTCATCAACGAAGATGTTCCTGTGTCATCAAAAAGTACTCCTAAAAATGATTGTTTTTTGATTGAGGCATACAAACACTCTAATTTTCTCTGCAAGAACTATATACTCAATGGATTGGAAGATAATTTATACAATACCATTAATATTTGTAAAATCTCTAGAGAACTATGGTATGTGTAACGACTCAAAATTTTTTGAACTTCTTGATGGTTGGTCTTGGTTAGTGTTAAAATGATCGTGGTTGAATTTTTGAAGCCATGGGTTGTATTTAAGTGGCCGGATTTAGAACGGACCGTTTGGTGAGATTGTGAAGCCGGTTGGACAGTGTACTTTGAAAGATCATAACTTTTGGTACGGGATGAACTGTGTAGTGTGCTATATATCAAATTGAATCTATTTGAGTTATCTTCGCAACACAACTAGTCTCACTTACTTCGGAAATTTTATGAGAATATTATGGCCAAACCAGTGAGACTACCCGTAATTGGAAGGACGTTGGAAAAAGGATTCAGAGAAGAGGCTAAGGACCGGACCACGGACCGTTTGGTGGTTCACGGTATATGTGGGTGTCATTGGGTTGTTCCAGTGAGCTCCCAGGGGTTGAGGGCCAAGATATTGCCCAAGTAAATTCCCACGGACCACCTCACGATCAGTGTGAGCCTCCACGGCCCGTGAGGTGATCCAGTGTATTTAGGCTAATGATGCATGGTTTTGGAAGGAATGCAAGTCCTCCGATTTGAAGTTATTGTATGTATATGTATTCCCGTGGGATGAGATTTAGTACGGAGGGATTGGTGCGGTGGACTATCTTTAAGGTTCCATACTTCTTTCCGTCAAACCATGTGCCACCATTGGTTTATCTCCCTAGATAGGGATTGACTTGTTATGTATCCCCTTGATGAAGGGTTGACTATGGATCTACTTCGCAAGTAGTCCGGATCCGGGTAGTAGCTCGCTCGGGTCTCCTCCTTTGTCGGTTGAGGTTACATCCTCGCTATAATATGAACTTAGGTTACATCTCATGCATCATGGCATAGCATATTGTTATATTCTTCTCTGGATACATGCACTCCTTTCGTATCAGTTGTCCCCTTGTCATATTGCTTGGTCATATTATATTGTTATACGCATTGCATGCCCGCATACTTAATGCATATTATGTGCTAACTCATACTCTTTGTCTACATGTTCTAACCATGTAGGGACCAGAGATGACTTCTATCTTTCACCGGATGGCATGTGATCATTTTGAAGACTATTGCTTGTGGTGAGCCCTTTTGTTCAAGGGCAATAACCACTTTCTATCTACCTAGTATTGTTGTTACTTTTCTTTACTTATGTATTGAGGGTGAGCCTCAAACTATGTCGAGGCCCCACTTTATCTTATATAGAGGCCTGTTGGACAAACTAAACTCTTGTACGGTTGATTGTATTTGTTGGATATTATGACTATTGAGATATTATGATTATGAGCTTTGGTTATGGAAATGGTATTGATTATGCTTATGACTTGATGTCAAGATTGTGTGTTGATTATGTGCTTATGTTGGAAGTCCCATAACCCCCGTGTGCCCCATCGCTTGAGTCCTACTTATCCGCCCCTTAGAGATAACTATTATGTGTTATGTGAATCATGCTCATCCCATTCCCGGCAACATCCCCATAGCTTGAGTCCAAAGCCCCGTTTCACCTAGAACTTATGTGTTATGTGTTTCCTTTTGCACTTCTGAACTGATGATGTGTGTGATGATGCTATGATGGCATGATCAAGGACTTTTGGTTTCTCTGTTTCCATGTCACATCTAGGCCCCTTATCCGAGTTGTGATAAAGATGGTATCAGAGCCCTAAGTTTGTAATGATCCTCAGAGTCCAATATGTCGCGTCAATTGGAATCTCGTTCATGGGTGTGATGCACGCCTTGTCTATGAACAAGATGACATTTTTGGAATTTGCCTCATTTAATTTCTCCCTTATGTCATGTCGTAAGTTGTTACGATAGTTCTTTCTAAACTCTTGGTATTCTTGTCGTTCTTTCAGAATATTCCTCCCAGAAGAGCTCCCCTTCCCTGTCAGACTCCTGGGATTAAGGAATAAGCTCCTCGGGCACCGGTAGAGGAGCAGGTGTCCCATGATGAGTTCCGCAATATGGTATCCATCTTGGCCCATGCCGTGGCAAACCAAGCCCGTCCGATGAATCCCGTGAACATTGGTACTTTGGCTTCAAGGGTGAGGTATTTCACCCGTATGAACCCTCTAGAGTTGTTTGGCTTTAAGGTTGGTGAAGATGCTCGAGAGTTCATTGATGAACTCACCAAGGTGTTGACTATCATGGGTGTGGGTTCAGAGGAGAAGGCGGAGTTAGTTGCTTACCAACTTAAGGATATGGCACAAGTGTGGTACAACCAATAGCTTGTTGAGAGAATGGTGGATGTTAAGGTTAGATGGGAAGAATTCAAGATGGCCTTCCTTGATCGATTCTTTCCTCTTAAGCTTAGAGAGTCTAAGATGACCGAGTTAATAAATCTCTGACAGGGTAACATGACAGTGTGGGAATATGCGTTTAAGTTCACTAAGCTTTCCAAATAGGCTCATATGTTTGTGTCTGATTCCCGCGTAGGAATGCACAAGTTCATCTCTGGTGTATCGGATTTGGTTGTGAATAAGTATCGAATGACCATGCTTGTTAGGGATATGGACATATCGAGGCTCATGACTTATGCTAAACAAATCAAGGGCAAAAATCTAAAGGAGAGGAGCGTACACAAAGCTAAGAGGGCCCAACTTGATGATGGGTTCTCCAATGTCAAGAGTAGTGGTGGGTTTGGCCGTTTCCAACAAGGCCAAGGTTTGAATGTAAGAGTTGCCAATCTAAAGGTGCCGCCTCCTAAGGCACAAGTTGGGGGTGGTCCCCAGTTTCCTCATTGTGGTCAGTGTAGGGGAAGCCATGCGGGTGAATGTAGAAAGGTCACGGGTGCTTGCTTTGTATGTGGTAGCTTGGACCACAAAATTTTAAATTTCCCAAAGAATGTGAAGAAGGACCAAGTTACTCCCGATAATCAAGGGCAACCAAAGGCCCCGGTTAGTGGTGCTCCTAGAAATAACAGGTTCTATGCTCTTCATGTCGCCAAGTGGTGGAGGAAGCTCCGGACTTCGTGACTGGTATGTTGAAAATCTTTAACATTGATGCTTATGCTTTACCTGATTTGGGTGCAAATATATCTTTTGTGACTCCTCTATTAGCTGTTAAATTTGGTTCGATTTCTGAAACCTTGGTGTATACTGCCGTGAGTGATTCTATTGTTACCTAGAAGGTGTATCGTGGTTATCCCGTGTCAGTGTTGCATAAAGTGTTTCCTGGTGACCTTGTAAAACTTGAAATGTATGATTTTGATATCATTCTTGGGATGGATTAGTTGCATGCATCATATGCTTCAATTGATTGCAGAACTAGGCAAGTCAAATTCCAAGTTCCTAATGAACCCCGTGTTGGAGTGCAAGGAAAGTGATTCTGTGGTTAAGGGTCGGCTTATTTCCTACCTCAAAGACCGGAAGATGATTTGTAAAGGGTGCATATATCATATTGTGTGGGTTAGAGATGTGGAGGTTGAGTCACCTAGGCTTGAATCGGTCCCGGTGGTAAATGAGTTTCCCAAGGACTTGCCCAGTATTCCTCCTGATAGAGAAGTAGATTTTGGTACAGACCTTCTTCTGGATACTCAACCTATTTTTATCCCTCCTTATCGTATAGCCCAGGCAAAGTTAAAGGAATTGAAAGATTTGTTTGAAAATAGGTATATTACACCAAGAAATTCACCTTGGGGTGCTTCGGTGTTGTTTGTGAGGAAAAAGGATAGGTCTCTCCGGATGTGTATTGATTATAGGCGATTTAACAAGGTGAACGTTAAGAATTGGTACCTGTTGCCTAGGATTGATGATTTGTTTGACCAACTTCAAGGAGCTACTCATATCTCCAAGATAGATCTTCGTTCGGGTTATCACCAATTGAAGGTGAAGGAGTGTGATATTCTTAAAACAGCTTTTCAGACTCGTTACAGTCATTTTGAATTTTTGGTGATGTCATTTGGGTTAACCAATGCTCCGGCGGTGTTTGTAGATCTTATGAATCGGGTGTTCAAGCCATTCCTTGATAATTTTGTGGTGGTATTCATTGATGATATTTTGATCTACTTCCATAGTGAGCAAGAGCATATGGGTCATTTGAAGTTGGTTCTCCAAACCTTGAGAGAAAAGTAATTGTATGTCAAATTTATCAAGTATGAGTTTTGGTTGGGAGAAGTTTCCTTCCTTGGTCATGTGGTGTCTGGTGATGGCATCAAGGTTGATCCTAAGAAAATTGAAGCGCTGATGGATTGGCGTAGAACATTGACTCCGTTAGATATTAGAAGTTTCCTTGGTTTGGCCGGTTATTATAGAAGGTTTGTTGAAGGGTTTTCCTCTATAGCGTCTCCATTGACCAAATCGACTCAAAAGAAGGCCAAGTTTGTGTGGACTAATAAATGTGAGAAGAGTTTCCAAACTTTGAAGGATCGACTTACATTCTTGTGCAAGGTGGTTCCGAGTCTTCCTTGGTAGTTGATGTTAAGGCTAAACAAGATTTAGATCCTTCCTTGGTAGAGTTGAATAAGTTGGTTGCCAATGGGAAAATTGAGGTTTTCTCCCAAGGGGGAGATGGTGTGCTTCGGTACCAAGACCGTCTATGTGTTCCGGGTGTAGTTTTCTTGAGGAAAATCATCATGAAAAAGGGTCATATTTCATAATATTCTATTCATTCGGGATCTACCAAAATGCACTGAGACTTGATGGAGTTGTATTGGTGGCATGGAATGAAGAAGGATATAGCGAAGTTCGTGTTGGAGTGTCCTAATTGCCAATAAGTGAAAGTGGAACATCAAAGGCCCAGTGGCTTGACAAAAAATATTGAAATTCCTACTTGAAAGTGGGAAGATGTGAATATGGACTTTGTGGTTGGTTTACCTCGTACTCGGATACAATTTGATTCCATATGGGTTGTGGTTGATAGGATGACTAAGTCAGCTCACCTTTTACCGGTTAAGACTACATATAGTACTGAGAAGTATGCTAGGGTATACATTCGGGAGTTGGTAAGATTGCATGGTATACCAAGGTCTACCATATCGGATCGTGGTACACAATTTACTTCTCATTTTTGGAGGTCCTTTCAAAAAGAACTTGGTACTAAAGTCAAGTTGAGCACCGCATTTCATCCTTAAACTGATGGGCAAGCCCAAAGGACAATTCAAACCCTAGAAGATATGCTAAGGGCATGTATATTGGAGTTCAAAAGAAATTGGGATGACCATCTACCGCTCATCGAGTTTGCCTATAACAATAGCTTTCATGCTAGTATTGGTATGGCTCCATTAGAAGCTTTGTATGGTAGGAGATGTAGGTCTTCGGTTGGTTGGTTAGAAATAGGCGAGGCAACCTTGCTAGGCTCGGATTTGGTTGTCGAGGCCATTGAAAAGGTGAAGTTCATTTGGGAAAGGTTGAAGACGGTTCAAAGTCGCCAAAAATCTTATTCGTATGTTAGGAAGAGAGATCTTGAATTCCATGTTGGTGATTGGGTATATGTGAAAGTGCCCCCCATGAAAGGCATCATGCGCTTTGGCAAAAAGGGCAAGTTGAGTCCCCGGTACGTTGGGCCTTATGAGATTGTAGAACGGATTGGTAATGTGGCCTATAGGTTGGACATGTCTTTGGACATGAGTTCCATTCATCCGGTTTTCCATGTATCTATGTTGAGGAATTTGGTTGTTCACCCTAAGGCAATTGCAGATTTGGAGGGTGTGACGACTAAAGAGAACTTAACCTATGAAGATGTGTCGTTTGAAATCATGGATAGACAAATGAAGCAGCTTCGCAATAAAGAGGTAGCATCGGTTAAGGTACTTTGGAGGAATCAAGATGTGGAGAGGGCAACGTAGGAAGCGAAGTTGGACATGATGGAGCGATATCCTTATCTCTTCCAATCTACTCAAGCCTAAGGTACTAGGTTTTATGCTTTATTTGTCCTAATTCATTATTTCTTGAGTTTTATGACATTTCATGCATACATGAGCACAAAAATGATTTTATTAATGTTTTGGCATGAATTTTGAAAGAATATTGATATGATGTATGATCTTATGAGTTATGGTTAGAATGTCTTTTGTTTTGATTGATGTCCTCAAGTCGTAGTCTTAGCTCATTCTAAGACGAATGTTCCCAAGGGGGAAATGATGTAACCACCCAAAAAATTTTGAACTTCTTGATAGTTGGTCTTGGTTAGTGTTAAACTGATCGTGGTTGAATTTTTGTAGCCATGGATTTTATTTAAATAGCCGAATTTAGAACGGACCGTTTGGTGAGATTGTGAAGCTGGTTGGGCAGTGTACTTTGAAAGATCATAACTTTTGGTACGGGATAAACTATATGGTCTGATATATATCAAATTGAATCTCTTTGAGTTACCTTCGCCACGAAACTGGTTTCACTCAATTCAAAGTTCGTATGAGATTAGAAGGTTATGGCTAAAGAAGAGAGATTGCTCGTAATTGGAAGGACGCTGAAAAAAGGATTCGGAGAAGAGGCTAAGGACAGGACCACGGACCGTTTGGTGGTCCACAATATGTTTAGGTGTCCATGGGATGTTTCAGTGAGCTCCCAAGGGTTGGGGCCTAAGCCATGGCCCAAGTAAAGTCCCACGAACCACCTCACGATCTGTGTGACCCTTCACTGCCCATGAGGGGTCCCTTGAGGTGATCCAGTGTGCTTTTCCTGGTTCAGGGCTAGACTCCAGACCACGTGTGGCTCCATGGACCAATACACAGTTCATGTCCATCCACAAGGTCCGTGAGCCCCTCCGTGAAGTGTTACAAAAAGTCCCCCGAGAGTTCAAGTAGAAACCGAGGCCAAGTGAGGCCATACGGATAGGTACACGATAGACGGCCCCTGGGTGCCTTCTGTGTGAAATTGTGTATCAGTGGTTAGTCCGCTTCATTAATGGTGATTTCGTAAATTAGTCTAATCCTATGACTCTTTTGACCGCCCTAAAGTATCCTAAACCCCTAAATTTAAACCCTAATCTTATTTCACTTATCAAAACACTCTTCAATCCTCTCTAAAATTTTTGAATTCCTTTGACCTCCATTGTTGAAAGCTTAATACAATTTGGGGAAGACCACTTTTCTTGTAATTCCATTCAATTCTCTTGATTAAACTCAAGGTATATGGGTTTGATTCATGAATTCTCTTTCATCCATGAAGACCCAAGAACCCTACTCTTTAATTCATGATTTTAAGTTTCTTTAAGTTATGGGTTCTTTCAATTTTGATGTATTTCATTGCATTGGACTGTGGGTTGTAGAAATTAGGTGAATTAATGATGATTTAAGTTTGAATCTCATGGAATTTCTTGAATGATCAATGTGCATGTCCCTCAATGGTTTAATTAGGCATGGGCAAATTGCATTATATTTTGGATATGGAATTTCTCATGATGTATGTTAAATTACCTATTGAATGGTGAAATTAAAGTTAAATCTCCATTACCAATGCACTTGAATTTTTGATTCATAGCATATGCATTAAAGATTTGTTATGATGAAACTCTTGTTATGATATGATATGTTAAGGCTTGTGATCACATAGTCTATTGTTATGGCTCTTTGAGCATTTTGGGTGCTTGCACCACTTTGATATGTTATGAAGGCTTGATATGATAAGTTATGTAAATGGGATACTCTTATTGCATTGATATGGAAATGATCATGAGAATGATTTTTTGAAACTCTTGTTGGCCTTTGGCCTAAGCATGAATATGGTTTTGATCAATGACTTGGTTTTGGCTAATGATGCATGATTTTGAAAGGAATATAAGTCCTCCAATTTGAAGTTTCATGTATATATATGTATTTTCATGGGATGAAACTTAGTACAGAGGGATTAGAGCCGGGGTGGACTATTTCCAAGGGTCCATACTCCTTTCCGTCAAACCATGTGCCACCATTGGTTTATCTCCCTAGATAGGGATTGACACATTATGTATCCCCTTGATGAAGGGTTGATTAGGGATATACTTGGAAAATAGTCCGGATCCAAGTAGTAGCTCACTCGGGTCTCCTCCATTGTCGGTTGAGGTTACATTCCTGCTATAATATGAACTAGGTTGCATCTCATGCATCATGTCATAGCATACTGTTATATTATTCTTTGGCTACGTGCACTCCTTTCGTATCACTTGTCCCCTTGTCATGTTGCTTGGTCATACTATATTGTCATATGTATTGCATGCCTGCATACTTAGTGCATATTATGCGCTAACCCATACTCTTTGTCTACATGTTCTAATCATTTAGGGATCGGAGACAACTTCTATCTTCCACCGAACGACGTGTGATCATTTGAAGACTATTGCTTATGGTGAGCCTTTTTGTTCAATGGAAATAGCCACTTTCTATATACCTAGTATTTTTGTTACTTTTTTTAACTTATGTATTGAGGGTGAGCCTCAAACTATATCGAGGCCCAACTTTATCTTATGTAGAGGCTTGTTGGACAAACTAAACTCTTATACGTTGAATTGTATTTGTTGGATATTATGACTATTGAGATATTATGATTTATGAGCTTTCGTTATGGAAATTATATTGATTATGGTTATGACTTGATGTCGAGATTGTGTGTTGATTATATGTTTATGCGAAAAGTTCCATAACCCTAGTGTTCCACCATAGCTTGAGTCCTACTTACCCGCCCCTTGGAGATAACTGTTATGTGCTATGTGAATCATATTTATCCCATTCTCGGCAACATCCCCATAGCTTGAGTCCAAAGCCCCGTTTCCCCTAGAACCTTTGTGTTATGTGTTTACTTCCGGGCTTTCGAACCAATGATGTGTGTGATGATGCTATGATGGCTTGATCGAGGACTTTCGGGTTCTCTTTTTCCATGTCACGTGTAGGCCCCTTATCCGGGTCGTGACAGTATGCTATTGAGATAAGATACAAAAATGAAGATGAAGGATTGAAGAAGTTCATGGCTTCAATAATTCTGCACTATAAGATGGTAGGCAACAAGACTGTCATGTCACAAGTCTAAGAATAACAAGTAATTATTCATGATCTCTTGATAGAAGGTATGATCAAATCCAATATTTTAATCATTTAAATTAATCAGTGGTCTATAAATTGACTTAAAATTTTTCGTTGTAAGGATAGTCATAAATGATACATTCAACTAACAACATTTAACTGAGAAACTGCCTTCTTTATGAAAAAATATAAAAAATTATTAGAACCACAAGTAAAAGAAGATGACTATCAAAAACTTGATTGTTCATCTAAGAATCAATGAAGTTAAATATTGTTGAGGCTTGTCCAGGTAATTAAAAAAAGAGAAAGACGCCTTCTAGATCAAAATACTTTCAAGATTCAACAAATGTCAAAGGAGATCTACTTTCTTTGGATAAAAAATTTTAATATGCTATTACAAAGTGAACCTCAAACTTTTAAAGAAGTTATGGCTTCTTCGAAAGCACATTATTAGAAAGAGGCAGCTAATAATGAAATAAAATTTGTAATGAATAATCATATATGAAAATTGATTCATCTTTCTCCGAAAAATAAAAACTAAAGTTCCAGAAGGATTTTCAAAAAAATTAAAGATGATAGCACTATTCATGAATGTAAAGCATGACTTATTGTCAAAGAATTTAGATAATGTGAGAATATTGATTACTTTGATAAATACTCATCAATAATTACAATTATGTTGATTCGAGTGTTAACAACAATAGTTGTATGATCTTGAAATCCTTAATTGGCTGTCAAAATAATCTTTTTGAATAAAAGTTTAATGAAAGAAATGTACATGGAACAACTAACTTGATCATGATTTCTGCAAATGAAAAACAAAGTGTGTCGATTATTAATTCTTTATATGGACTAATATAAGCACCAAAAAATGGCATGCAAAACTTTACCATAAAATGCTGTCAAATTGTTTAAAAACTTTTGAGTGACAAATGCATTTACTTTAAGAAATCAAAATTAAGTTGTCATTGTCAATTTTTATGTGGATGATATTTTTATAAAGAGTAGTGTTATTACTTATATTAATGCTACTAAGTGTATGCTTGCTAGTAAGTTTGATATGAAAGATTTAACTTAAACTTCAAAAGTGCTGAAACACCAATTGATGTGAATATTGGTCATGCTAAAAGAATAGGAAAGAAAGACAGTCTCGATGAGATTTTGTTAGAGTGTTGAAACGTTTGATGTACATTATGAACTTTATACAATTAGACATAGCTTGCGCTATAAGTAAGTTTAGTCAATACAAAAGCAATCATATCGAAATTAATAGATGAAAATGAAATGTGTGTGTGGTATTTTAAACATGGTCTTTAGGATAAAATATTTAGAAATCACCTATGTAAGTGTGAAGTAAAAGCTGCTACAAACGGAATCTGATAAGGCCAGTTCTCTATGAAGTTATGAACCAATAAGTGTTGATGACTGAAATAAAACAATAACAAGAACCAAAAATAGTTAAAGGGTTAATTGTATGACTTATATTGTCTATGTATAAACAAAAGTATAACGATTCAAAGATATCAAATCTATCGAATGGCTTAGTAGATTTGATATGTGTCTATTATGAAAAGTTTAAAAGGAAAATTCTACTTATCCAGATACGATTAGTCCTTACTTATGGATCATATAATTTTTCCAGGCAGATATTTTAATAATAGTTATTCCCCATTCATATGGAAGATTGTGGATTTAAGTTAGGCGTGAATAAAAAATATAGGATGGTAAGTGAAGGATAAAACAAAAAGTGACATGATCCAAGCTAGACACTAAATGTGACATGCCGATTAGAACCCCGAAGGAATCCAAATAAGGCTCCTAACATTCATCCTATATAAAAGGTAATTAAAGAAAATTTATATACAAGAAAATACGAAACAAAAGTTATTATGGAAGAAGTTAAAAAATAACATAAACCCTTGTTACATATGTTTGAAAAGCCTCTATCATAGATGAATTACTAGAATAAGCCCTTAGCTAACTTCATCTTCAAATATAAACTGAAAGCAAAAAAAAGGCAACCAAACCAAAGTTAAATCACAAGTCAATCCTTAAATTATAAGGACTCGCTAACTTTAAACTCATAGATAGCAACTAGCCAATGAAAGATGGGATTGATCGCTTGACCTTACATTATGATATAATTTAGGCAAAAGAAAGTATGCATTAGTACATGGAAGGTACTAAGTGTGTGAGTCACGCACATTCTATATGCCATGATATGCAATTGACTAAAATAAATAACATGATAAGAAGATTAATTTAAAGAATAATTAAAACATAAGTATGGCTAATGCATAATGAAATTCATAATGAAAAACATTTAGGAAAATGAGAAGTAAACAATCATATCATGTACAGGATATCAACCACAATTGATAATAAGACCACGTGGCTATTGCATGGAATCCTAGTATGTCATGACCCAAAAGTGGGGCCTAGATGTGACATGGCGAAGGAGAACCCGAAGGATCTCGATCAAGCCATCATAGCATCATCACACACATCATCGGTTTAGAAGCGCAAAAATGTAAACATATAATTCTAGGGAAAATGGGGCTTTGGACTCAAGCTATGAAAATGTTGAGGGGAGTGGGATGAGCATGAATCACATAGCACATAGCAAGTATTTCTAAGGGACGGGTAAGTAGGACTCAAGCTATGGGGGCACACCGAGATTATGGGACTTTCCACATAAGCATATTCCCAACATTCACAATCCATAAGCTTAATCGAAACATCATTTTCATAACAAAATCTCAATAGTAATAGCAACCCAATATAAACATAATACTATGTGCAAGAGTATAGTGTGCCCAACATTGCCTCTACATAGAAAGAGTGGGGCCTCGACATAGTTTGAGGCTCACCCTCAATACATGAAATATGAAAGTAAACAATACACATAAGAGAAAAGTAGTTATTGCCCTTGGACAAAGGGCTCACCACAAGAAACTAACTTTAAGAGAATCACTCGTCGTGTAGAGGAAGATAGAGGTCGTCGTCGATACCTACATGGTTAGAACATGTAGATAAAAATATGGTTTAGCACAATAAAATACTAAGTATGCGGGCATGCACATGAACCTATAACAACATACATAGCAAGGGCACATATATAGAAGTGAATATAAGAAAGAACAATATATCGATATGCCATGATAATCGTGATGCATGACATGCCATAATGCTTAGTATAGAGAGGATGGAACCATAACCGACATCCAAATCCATATGAGCTACAACATGAACTTGCCCAATGAGGCCTCCCATTAGATCGGAGAAGTTTACTTGCCAAAGATAATCTACACTACACCTTATGGGCCTTCCATTTTGGTGTGATGGTCACCTTCCTTACGGGCTTCCCATTTTGGAAGGATTTACATAGCATAGCATATCATATCAAAGCATACCTTACGGGTCTCCCATTTTGGAAGAACCTACGTTGGCACATAGTTTCGGGAAAGGAGTGGAACCCTTAGAGATATCCCACTTACTACTCCAATCCTTCTCGGTGCTAAGCCATCATCCCACAAGAATACGTATACATATACATGCTTTTAAAATGGTAACTTTACACTTGAACATCAAATAATGCATACTTGGGCTTAGAAGCCAAATCACTTTCATTACTCTTATCCATACTTAACAAGAGTCAAACACATTTTATAATCATGTATCATGGGCAAAAAAAACCAAACAAACTCTCATGTCAAACTTCATGCATAAGAGTAGATCCATACTTGTCATACTTGTCAAATCATATTAATGTAAACATCCATGTTTCTCAAAGAGCCATATCATAGACTTAGTGTGATCACATCTAAGTCATAACCCATACTTGTTCAAAATCATAGTCATAAACATGTTTGGGACTTAGCCCACATCAAAACTTTCATCAAAATTCATGATCATACATGCAAATGTCATGAGGAACAATGAGAATAACATGGATACTAGAATTCAAAATTTAAATTTAAATCAAGAGTAGTTCATAAGGAATCCAAATTAAATCAACCTTCAAAACATCATTTAAGTACTACCCATGCATAGTTCAAAAGTAAAGGGGACATGCATCACTTGATCATCATCAAATCCATTGAGTCTTTACATAATTCAAACTTAAATCAACTTTAAATCACCTAATTTCTACAGCACATAATGCCATTCAATTAAATAATTCAATATTTAAAGAACCCAACCTTAAAAAAATCTAAAAATAAAAATTTAAAGAGGAGGGTTCTTGGGTCTTCATGGATGAAAGAGAATCCATGAATAAAACCCACATACCTTTAAATTGACCAAGAGAATTGAAGGAATTCACAACCAAGATGATTTTCCCCAAATTGTTTCAAGCTTTCATTAATGGAGGTCAAGAGGATTGAGAGAATTTCAAAATGGATTGAAGAGTGTTAGAATGGTTGAAAAGGGTTTATGGTTTGATTTAGGGGGTTTAGGAGACCTCAGAAAGCCTAAAAGAGGTATAGGATCTAATTAAATTATGAATTAATCATTAATTAAATGGACTAATTAACTAAAACAATGTCACATGGAAGGGACTACAGTGGCCGTATGCTGGTACACGGTCCGTGTACCTGGCCGTGTAACTTGACTTGATCTCGTCTTTGACTTGAACTCTCGGGGGACATTCTAGATCACTTCACGGGGGGTCTCACGTACCGTGTAGCTACAAACGGATCGTTTACAGGTCCGTGGAGCGTTACTTGGTCCGATTTCTGGCCCCGAACCATTGCTAACGTTCGGCCCCACTTCACAGGACCCCCTCACGGGCCGTGAAGTGTCTCACGGACCGTGGGTCCGTGGGACTTTACTTGACTCTTGGTTGGAACCCTGGCCTTTAGAAGCTCACTGGACCACCACACAAGCACCTTCATTGACCGTGGACCACCACACGGTCCGTGGTCCAGCCCTTAGCCCATTTTCAGAACCTTGTTCTCAGCGTCCTTCCAATTACGGACAGTCCCATTATTTTGGCCATAACTTTCACATACGAACTCCAAATTGAGTGACACTAGTTTTGTTGCGAAGATAACTGAAAGAGCTTCAATTTGATATATATCTTCCCACACAGTTCATCCTGTACCAAAAGTTATGATCTTTCAAAATGCACTACCCAACCGGCCCCATAACTTCACCAAACGATCCGTTTTGAATTCGGCCACTTAAATACAACCCATGGCTACCAAAATTCAACCACAACTAGTTTAACACTAACCTTGACCAATCGTTATGAAGTTTGAATATTTTCAGATCATTACATAATATTTCCTCGTATACCAAAAGCATGGACACTACTTGTCAAAGTAGACTCTACCTTGTAAAATGCATCATAATAATAGGTTGTATATTGATCCACTAGCAAGTCTAATAATACAACATCCTATGGTGACACATATTTATGAGATTAGAGATTTCTACAAGAGACCCCTTAAGTCGAGCTTCCACCTCAAAGTCCACTTATTGCTAAGTCAAAGTCCCAGCGAAACACTTATTATAAAGCATAACATGTGGAATGGCAATCATTAGTTACCAATCTGTTTCATAAAGATTTTGTCATAGAATAGTTCATTTCATATTGATTTACGTAGTGTGAATGTAAGACTTTTTATCATCATGAATATATGCTTACATGCGAAAACTCACAATCATCCATACTTGTCTCGAGGAGTATCATATAATCTTAATTCATTCTTTTCATATACCTTGCTTGAGAACCTTATTGATTCATGATCATATTTGCAATAAAAACTTGAATAAATGCATGAGTTCACAAGTAATAAAGTTAAAATCATATAATTTGAATGAAATCATGCATAATTATGTAGAGCAAGATCAATTGAAATTATAATTAAAATAACCCAAAATGAATATCATGAACCCTACATAAACTTTGAAAGGAATTGTATGCAAAACATTAAAATTGTTAATTTAATATCAATTCATTCAAAATCAATCATAAATCATGAAATACAGCATAATTTATAGAATTAAATGGAAGATCCTGGAAATCCCAATTTTCATACTCAAAAATTTATTGAAAAAGTTGAAAATTCTTTGGGCTTCACGAATATAAGGAGCCCATGACGGAATATTCACATACCTTAAGTACAACCCTTTCTTGGAACCTAAACTTAGAGGCTTGAATTGAAAGAACCCTAAGCTTGATCTTGGAAGGATAAGTGGAGAAGAACAACACACGAGAAGATTTATGAATTTGAGAAATTGAATGGTAATAGGAAGGCTTTAATGAGTAAAAATGGTTATAGAATAGTTTATATCTCTAAAACAATATAGTTTAGGAGTTAGAAATGTAGAAAATGTCCAAAACACCCTTCACTAAAAAACTATCAGAACGGTCTATGACTAGGATCTATGAGTCGTAGTCCATTTTATGGTCCGTAGAACCCCTACTATGAAATAATATGAAAAATATCATGATTCACTCTGACGAAATAATATGAAAAATCTAAAACATAGGAATTCATAGGAGTGAATCATGAGGAAACTAAGTTCCTTGGGCTGGAACGAAAGGAAAGAGATAAGGATAACATTTCATCATATCTTTTTCGACCTCCCAAGTAGCTCCTTCAACTTCTTGGTTGCTCTATAACACTTTAGCAGATGTCACTTCCTTATTTCTTATTTTTTAGACTAGCCAATCTAGAATTTCAACTGCAAGCTCTTCATAAATCAAACTCTCTTTAACACCCACACTCTCCAAAAGAACAATAGAAATATGATCATCAACACATTCCTCAACAAAGACACATAGAACACTGAATACACTAATGGAAAGTTCAAAGGTAAATTCAACTCATAGGCTACTTTACTAATACGCCTCAAAACCTAATATAAGCCCACATAATAGGAACTGAGCTTTTTTTTCTTAACAAAATGCATTAAACTATTTATAGGTAAAATTTTCAAGCAAACCCAATCATCAGCATCAAATTCAAGCTCCTTTCTTCTTGCATCCAAATGTAACCATTGTAGACCTTGAGCAAATTTTAACATTTCTTGAATGAGTCTCACCTTTTTTCATAGCCTCAAATACCATCGTAGGACCTATTAAAGTAACCTCAATGACTTCAAGTCACTCTATGGGAGACCTATATCTCCTACCAATAAAGCCTCAAAAGGAACAACTTGAATGCTAGAATTATAATTATTATTATAAAAAAACTCAATAATGGTAGATGGTTATCTCTATTTCCATTAAAATAAATTACACATGCCTTCAACATATCCTCCACAATTTAAATCATTATTTTGGCTTGTCCATCAATTCGAGAGTGAAAGTAGTGCTTAACTTGATTTTAGTACCAAGATCCTTTTAAAAAGACTTTTCAACTTATAAAGAAAATTGAGTACCATAATTTAAGATAATTGACAAGGGAACACCATGAATCCTAAATAATTCCTGAATATATATTTTTCATAATCCTCGGTGAAGTAAGAAGTCTTAATCAGTCTGATTTGGTCATTCCATCTACTACGACCCAAATGGCATATTGTTTCCTATGGGTATGAGGCAATCCTATGATAAAGTTTATATTCACATCCTCCCACTTCCAAGAGGGCATTTCAATGACCTAAGATATGTATCCCAATTTTTTAAGCTTAACTTACACTTGCTGACTATTGAAACATTCGGTCAATCCATCAATACACTTTTATTAAGTGTTAACACATTTTGGTGGAACCAAAGTGAATCGAATGCCAAAAACTATGGATTTCGAAAAATATCATCTCCCTTACGCTATAAACAACAGAAATACATAGGTGACCTTGGTAATGAAGCACCCCATCTCCTCTTTTGGAGAAAACCTTAATGTTGTTTCCAAAAATTGACTTACTCAACTCAACTAAAACCAGATCCTTATTTTGTTTTACCTTTACATTCACCACAGGAGTGGATTCCAAACAATTATGAACAAGTAGAACACCCTCATCAGAGTCAACCAACCAAAACAAGTAGACCACCCTTACCAGAGTCAATGTAGCAACCCAAAAATTTTCGAAAAACAAAACTACTTATGGTTGGCATTTTAGGATGTACTACAAGCCATGGTTGAGTTTTGGTGGTCACAAGTTGAGTTTAAGTGGCCGAATGTAAATTGGGCTACTTAGTGGCCGAATGCAAATTGGGTTACTTAGTGGCCTAGAGGGAAAATTTCAAAAGTGTACTTCAAACAATCATAACATTTCATGTAGGATGAACCATGTGAGATACCACATATCACATTAAAGCTCATTAGGTTAGCTTTGCAACACAAATAAATTCACTCAATTTAGATATTGGATGAGGGAGATATGGCCCTTACAGTGAGACTGTCTAAAATTCAGAAGCCATTGGAGATAGGCTGAGAAAAATGACCAAGGACATTTGCACGGACCGTAAAACTTTGCACGGTACGTCTAGGGTCCCTTTGGGTGTCACAGTGAGCTTGGGGTGGCCTAGAACCACCCCTAAACTAAGTCTAAACTCACGAAGCCTTGAACGGCTCGTGTGAGTGTTGACAAGCTGTTTATTGCCTCGTAGAATGAGGCAGTGGCTAGGCCAAGGTTTGGCTTATGCATTTGGCCCTAAGGAAGGATGTACAGTGCCTTGAACGAGATGTCTCACCTTGAGTGGACCGTTTGTGGGTTCGTGAAGTGTAACAGAAAGTCCTCCGAGAGTTCGTGGGAGAATTTGGCTAAGTACAACCAGACGGTCAGTTGAACGGTCCGTGAGACATCTTGACGGCACTGTAGCTCCATTTGGGTGCTGTGTACAGTGAAAGGTTTCAGTTTGTTAATGGTATTTTTGTGATTTAACATTTTCCTAAGCCCCCTTTTGGTCCCTTAAAGTATCCTAAACCCCTAAATCATCCCATAAATCCTCATTCATCAATTTAAACACTCCTACACACTCTCTTAAGATCCTAAGACTCTCTTGGCATCCATTGAGGCTAGCTTGTAGAATTTGGGGAAGAAGACTTGACTAAGTTTGATATTGTAGATTGTTTGCTTGGATTAAGGTATGTGAGACTTGATTCAAGGATCCTCTTTCATCCTTGAAGATCCTAAGAACCCTA
>JBCEWC010003796.1:0-29120 GCA_038996855.1 Solanum aculeatissimum
ACAGACGGATCAAAGACATGTCTAGATGCACAACGTGGAGTGCTATCAACCGAAATAACATTACTTTGCAACCTTGGACTTTTTCTAGTAGGAGTGACCTCCATAGTTGTTTCCTTTGACTTCTGACCAAAAAATCCAAAAAACTAAAAAATAATATTACAAAAACTACACACTAATAACACATATAACATCATTCAAACAAATAAAAATTTAAAATCCTAAAAACGAATAAATAATCTTACAAAAAATACACACTAATACCACATATAACATCACTCAAACAAATAAAATTTTAAAATCTAGAAAACGAAGAAATAATCTTACAAAAAATACACACTAATAACACATATAACATCATTTAAACAAATAAAACTTTTTTTTGAATACAAAAAAACAACTGCCCAAAATTACCTGAAATGACTATAGTAAATCGAAAAAAATTATGTAAACAATAAAGCCCACATAAAAACATTCAAACAAACAAAACTTCCATTTTAATACAAGGAAAAAAAAAGAACTACATTACCTGGATAAATGCCGGAGGAAAACAAATGAAGAAGAGGAAAGAAGTTTGCTTCAAATGGGGTTTTCAATCAATAAAATGAAAATATTAGATAAAATTAGATAGGAAAATGTGGAGATATGACAGCATAGGCTGTGGGGGTGTCAGCCTATGGCTGAAAAGTAATGCACTTGATGGCTTGGGGAAGACAAATAAATATAAAAAATATTTTTTAATCAATAAAGGTACCATTTTTTTTTAATAAAATGGTATATTTTGGTAAATATTTTGTTATTTTAGTAATTAAAAAAGATTTGGTAATTTAAAGTGTTAAAGTGTATAGTTTTGTAAATTTTTCTTTTTTTTTTTATCAGAGGTAAATGGGAATTAGAATGTTGTGTATTAAAGCTTTCTCTATAGGCAGGGTAAGGTTTGGGTAGGGTGCGATTAAGTCTGAAATCGTGGCCTCTTTGATTACATGGGAACTTTATCAGTTCGCGCTAATTAATTTGAAAGTACTTTTAGTTGAGAAATTGGTGCTAAAGGATTCATTTATTTTTTAATTTTATTTGTTCCAAACTAGGAAGTATTGGTTTGGGTTAAATGGAAATAAAAATAAATAAATGAATACGAAAGTGATGAAAATTTAATTATTGGATTATTGATCATTAATTATTTTTTTTTAATCTGAATTTGATTTAGTATGAAGTATATTTTTTAAATATATTATGTGAAAAAATGAATTAAATCCCCTAGAAGAGAAAAGGGAAGTGGGAAGCATGGCTACTGTTGTCTATATTTAGGAAAATGATCAAAACGAAATCTAAACCAATAATCCAAAATTGTTATAATACTGACAAACCAATAATTCAAACTATTAACTCCATAGCTTTACGGCTCGTGATCTTTGTGGTATGATTAATAAGAAAATTATATTTGTTTTGATTATATTTTTAATTATATAATATGATATTATTTTTTAATTATATGGTATGATATAATTTGATTATATGTTATTTTATAACTTATTTGGAAGGTAATTTTTTGTGATATGATATAGTATGATTAATAAGATAACTTGTTTTGATTAATTTTTTAATTACATGGCAAGATATTATTTTTCCAGTTATATGGTATTGGTATGATTTGATTTCTGATTTTGTAATTATAAAAATTCTCACTTTTGAAGTCACTAATTTGATTATATTTTATTATATTATTCACTTATATATTTTTATTTTTTTGAAATTATACTTAATTTTGAATAATTTTAATTTACTCTTTATTCTTTAACTTATCCTAATATATTTATTGTTTTCACAATCATATTTACTCAATTCTTGTTGCATCAATTCTTGAAGCTTTCTCTTCTGCTTTTAATTTCTCACCACATTTCAATTTATTTTTTTCTGTTATTTCACATATATTAAGTTAACTAGTTTCCTTTTAGATTTGATATTTAGTCACCTTACTTAGGTGATCAAGAGTTTGAATGTATTGATTGTAAATTATTAAAGATTCTGATAATAATATTTCACAATTGTTATTAAAAAAAAAAAGTTACTTTGACTATGACTATAAATTTATATAATTGATATTTTTAATTATTGTTTTTATTAATTTTTTAAAAAATATTAATAAATTTAATATTATAATAATTAAAAATATTTTCATAAATTTATTAATAATTTAGCATCACATGATAAAAAATTTATTCAAATATTATATTATATTATATCATATCATACATTATCATTTTTTTTTTTACAAAAAAAAGTTGGTCTTTATGCCATCAGTGCTCCTCCTCACTCCCAACTCCCATCCGATCTCTCCCTCGTGAGGCCATCTTTTCCCCCCGCCTATTACACAAATCCCTCCAAATGCAGATGCAAATGCTTTCTCAATCTCACTTCCTTTCTCTGAATACCCGTAACTCTTTTCCTCTTTCCTCATCAATCTCCGGCTGTAATAGCCGGAAAATCCTCTCCGGTTCCCTTGCTTTTTCACATTCCGATATCAATTCGTTCCTCATCTCACACGGAATCAAATCATCGCCGCCTAGAATGACTTCGAATTGTGCGCTGCATAATCAAGCACAAATCGCTGATTTAGGAGTTGAGGACTCTGACCTCGACAAATTCGCAGCTGTTAGTAACAAAATTGCTGATGCTGCTGGTGAAGTTATCCGTAAATACTTCCGGAAAAGCTTCGATATTCTCGATAAAGAAGATTTAAGTGAGTGTTTCGTTGATTTTACGCGGATAAATTGCTTGCGGATTTTAGTTTTGCAGAGATTTTTATTTTATTTTTAAAAAATAATATGTCTATAAATTTGTGGTTAAGGTCCGGTAACAATTGCTGATCAAGCGGCGGAGGAATCCATGGTGAAAATAATTCAAGAGAATTTTCCTTCCCATGCAATGTAAGTTAGTTAAGCTCTCACAAGTTTTGATAGTGCTATGATATTTGATAGTGCGCACTTGTTAAATTAAGACTTCTTACTAGACTTCTAGTAAGTCAATTGGCGGACTGAAAGTGGCCTGTGGTTGGAACGCACTTTCAGCTTGGCTAGCTTTTGCTTTTAGTATGACGGTTAGCATACATACTTGTGATTTATGAGCATAACCTCACACTCGCCATTGGAAAAAGTTCACCATCTTGTTTTGGTTATGCACTTGCTGTAAAATTATTTTGCGACATGCCTATTTGTCTCTATCAAGAGCCTGAAAGGTCAATTGTCTAGAAAAAGCAGAGAGACAGTACAGTTAAATGATGTTAGTCAGTGAAACCAGTTACTTGAAGGTCTTCTTGGCTGCAACAAATATCAAGCAGCCAATATCTTTCTATAATCTTTTGACATTTTCCGTCTCTGAGTTGAGCTTTTCAACATTTGCCTCTGAACTTTGATAAGGCTGTAATGGAGTACAAGTGAGGTCTCTGTAAGTTTTAACTGGCCGAGCCAGTCTATTTACTTGTATGATGCCAATACAGAAGGACAGAATTTGAAAAGAGCATTCATTTTACGAGATGATAATATCATCCTTGTAGTAGCCGAATATCAATTCACACTTCTACTTCAACAGACACGAGTCAATGCAGCTCTTATAGATCCATTTTTGTTTGATATTTTGCAATGTGTCATGGCCAGTGTGTTGTCTATATTGCATTTATATCGTCTCTATTTCACGTATCACGCCATCGGTGTATGTTTGTCTGCTGAAAATTTGTGTTTTAAACTGTTTGTGGTAGTTATGGAGAGGAGAAGGGATGGAGGTGTCAAGAGGAAACTGCAGAGTATGTTTGGGTTTTAGATCCAATAGATGGGACAAAGAGTTTCATTACAGGTACTACTGGTCTTTCCCATATCAACTCTGTTCAACTTATGGTTCAAATGTTCATTCATCGGGATACTTTTTTTACTTACAGGGAAACCCGTCTTTGGTACTCTTATTGCTCTGTTGTACAAAGGTAAACCGGTACGAACCGCCAGCCAGTTGATTGTAATTGTATCAATAAAAAACCTTGTTAGCTACTAGATCAATGAAAGCTTGCTTATTTCTGTCAACTATCAATGTTTCTCCCAATGTCTGTTAGTATTGTGACAGCATTTGTTGGTGGGAAGCCTAGTTGAGTTTTTTTACACCAAGAGAAGTGTCTGTGCATACTTTTGACTGTTGCTAATAAAATTTGCTCTTAGTAGAAGAGATTATGGTGTTTACTTTAAAAAAATAGAAGGAGATAGGTACTGATGAATTTATAAACAAATAGTAATAGAGAGAAAGGAAACTTGGGAAAATGATATTTGTGTTTGGTGCACTAAATACAACAACTAAATATCATTTTGAGAAAATGCTTAATTACCTCTTCGTTTCATTTGTCTCACAATAGTGAAGTTCTAGATTATTTGGTATATGTATAGTTCTTGAATGCATTAGCCATTTAGCTGTATTCTCGTTTCGACATTCCCTTGCCCTGGATTTGGAATATTGATGTTTATTTAAGAAATTAGCAGTATCATGTAGATTCTTTTGTCTTTTATATCTTAGTAGTTGATGCAAAATCTTGTAGGTGTTTTTTCCCCTATTGCCATCTGGGCTCACTCGTGTTAAGAATATTGTGTTTGACTCTTGAACCACTTTATTTAGCTTTCCCTTGGTGTAAGAGAGCTCCATCCTGTGATACCATATGTAATCTCCTTATATTATGCTACGGTAAGACTGTGAGACCCACTATGCAGGTAATCTGTCATTTCAGAAGTTGGTCTATTCACGATCTTCTCTTCATTTTTGCTTTTCTAGATTCTTGGCGTTATTGACCAGCCTGTACTGAGAGAGAGGTGGATTGGTTTAAGTGGGCGACAAACTACCTTGAATGGGCAAGAAATCTCCACACGCAATTGTTCAAGTCTTTCAAAAGCCTACATGTATGTTTCTCCTTGGAACCCTTTCTCTACAAAAAATACAACATTGTTACTCAGCTTCTTTTTCTGAAAAGGTAAATGTTGATAAATAAAGGTACCAAGAAGGTAAAAATACAGTAGATTAAACTATTGCTAGAAGCAGAAAAAGAACTACATATGCCCATCATTTCTAAGAAATTCAATTACTCATCCATGTTTCCCATAACACTCCTTTTACACCAAAAGAACAAATTCAAAAGACATCTATTTTTATATCCTGGATTCATGTTTTTTGACCCTTCAGTGCAAATTCTGTTTCTCTCTAGCCATATTGTCCATAAGAAAGACAAATAGGGGAATTGTTTTCCATATTGACTGCTGATTCCTAGCCATTGTCTGGTGTTGCCATGTTTCTAGTAGACTCCTACATTTGGTTGCATAAGCCAATTAATACTCTACCTGTTAAGGAATAGCTCCAATTTGCAATGAATGAGAAGGTGATCGACTGTTTCTAAATTTTCTTTACACATGTAGTATCTATTACTTTAAAATAATGCCTCTCTTCTGTAGATTATCCTGTGTTAGACAAGCGTACCTTGCTGCCAGCCTGCCACCCCTCAAAGCATGCCACTTGACAGGTGGTTTTGTTTCCCATTTGTTTTACATGACCAATCTAATTCATACATACCATGTTTTCTGTAGCATAGTGTAGCAACTGTTTACATTGAACTTTCCATCATTGCTTTCAGTCCAAAACGTGAATCTTTCTTGTTACCCTAGAATTTAACACTGTCAAGCATTTGTCAGCAAGTTCATCTATTTCCCAATACTTGAAGCCCCTTCTAAAGATTAGCTGCCAACCATTATTTGAGTAGAAATCAGCTACCCTCCCATTCTTATTTGTTCAACTTATCAGGGATACTAAAAGTGTGCTGCATCTACTTTCTCATTTTCATTCTTTCAAGTTCAGGTACACTACTAGTCCACATTTGTTCGACGGGGACGCTGAGATTGCCTTTGCTCGTGTTAGAAGCAAGGTATGTAATATTATGGCAAGGAAATCATTGGACAGAGTTCTAGATAATATGCAATCAAGATAGGCAAGAACTGCAGAAGGAACAAGAAGGGCAATGAGAGGATCTGAGTAGGAGGAAACTAAAGAGGAGGAAGAGAATGAATTAAGTTGCACTTACTTTCCTCCACTATGAATTCTTATCTCTTCCTGTATTTCTGTTACAGGTGAAAGTTCCATTGTACGGATGTGATTGCTATGCTTATGCCCTATTGGCTTCTGGATTTGTGGATCTTGTAATAGAGTCAGGTCTTAAGGTAAGGTACTCTGCTCTATTCCTATATTAATAAAGATATGAGTATAACTTGCCAAATATGTTTGTTGAGCGTTTTCCCTCCTTGGAGAGGACAGCAAACATATTCTCATTGATTATGTCCAATGGAGTGGTCACTGATTGGAATTTCGGTCTGTCAGTATATCCCTACTCTCTGATTAATATATTGATGCAGGGTGAAATTTTTGCTCTTTTACTTTCCTTAGCCAGTAACATTAAATTGTTTTTTTAACTTTCACAACCTCTATGCTGATGTCAAAACAAATAATTTCAGCCATACGACTTCCTCTCACTTGTACCAGTAATAGAAGGTGCTGGAGGAATCATAACCGACTGGAAAGGACAACAATTTAATTGGGAAGCTTCTGCCGGTTCAACAGCCACAAGTAATTATCAGTTCTGTTCTCATTTCATATTCACAAGCTAACCTTTGGATGTCTTAAAATATGCCCTTCAATTAGACGTGTGAATTGTCTCCTAACTTCACCTGGCAGGTTTCAATGTAGTGGCAGCAGGTGATAAACAAGTTCACCAACAATCTTTGGATGCATTGCAGTGGCTGTAGAGGCAGCTATGTTTCATCGTATTGGCTCGACACTCTTTGATGAATATCATAGTTATTTGATTAACTACCGCAGTCTCAAAATTAATTTTGAATTGTAAACTGAATTATGATGGTCCTCTGTTGTAAGTTGTGACCTTCAACAAGCGGTCTAATAATGGGTTAAATCAGATTACTTGCGTTTCCAGTTCCTGTTATTCTATGACAAAACATGTTTTACAATTCCAAGATTGCTTGAAGATATTGGAAGAGAACACCTAAGTACCAAGAGGAAACCGTTTTAACAAAAAAATTAGAAGAGGAGAAAAATACTGCGTTTCTAAATTTACTTTGTCCTGAAGATCTTTTACCATCTGAAACGGTTCATGATCACTTGTGTGCTTTCCTCTGTGTTTTAATAAACTAACAAATGATCCTGAGCTGAACAGGATTTCATTGAATCCCTCTGCCGTATTGCTCTTGTATTTTTCAAACCTGTTTGAAAGAATATTTTTATCGACAAGGTCCATTGAAAGCAACCTCGCAACCTCATAAAGTTTAAAGTTAAAGGTAACATATGCATACACCACCATATTCTCTTCAGACCCCACTTGAGGAAATACGTTAGGTGGTTTGTTCATTTTTCTTTTTCGGCCTAATGCCAACCAGAATTCAGTACAAAGAAATGAAAAAAAAGTAAATAAACAACCACAGTGTACTCTATTCTACCATCCTTCAACAGACATCGCGAAAACGAAAACACAGTAAATGCAGCTGCTTTCAGAGAAAGGGGTTGCTGCATTACATAATTTAAAATACAGAATAAACAAACACAAATGCTACAGCAAACCGAAGACCCCATCCAGTGTTATCATACCATTGAAATTGGTCCATGGCATTCACCCTCGTGCTTATTCCTTACCAAAATCAGCACTGTAGTGAGCACTTGATTCAAGTTTCTTTGCCTCATTCAGTTTCCTTACAGCCTACAAAAAATTGTTTCAGCCAATGGAAGATATAAATTAATAGAATAATAAAGTAGAAAACACTAGGCATCTCATCTAGAACAAAGTTCTAATGATCACAAATAGGAAAAAGAAATTAACTCATAATACTATGGGAAGTATAATCTTCCGAAACAAAGTTCCAATTTGAAATATCGGACTTGCAGTACTCACATTCCTTAATGAAAGAATATTAAGTGTGCTTTCATTACAATAAGAAATTGAACGTGTTGCACAGTGCACAGGGTGGTTGTACAAAATCTTAAACCAGAGTAAATCATATAATACCATGTGAATATAAATTTACCATGAGTCACTACATTTCTCTTTTAATAAACACCACCAACACTTTGGTAGCGTGAAGACCTCTACAGGGTGAACTTGAAAAACAGCCAATCAATGAAATTAAAAAGTAAACGTTTTACCAACAGAAATTTTGGGAAAAGGCCAAAAATACCTTCATGAAATCCTCATGGATAACATAATCACGCTCTGCACGAATTGCGAACATACCAGCTTCAGTGCAAACATTCCGCATATCAGCCCCATTAAAACCCTGAGGATGAGACAAGTCATCAGAACTTTGATGCAACAGAAGCAGAACAATAGTGTTTATTGTTAGAGCATCATAAGCAAACCTCAGCGAGCTTAACAGCAGCCTCATAATCAATTTCACCATGTTTGGCAATCCCAGCAGCATGGATCTTGAGGATTTCCATTCTTGATTGTTCATTAGGCAAGGGTATTTCTATCTTTCTATCTAATCGACCAGGACGAAGAAGAGCTGGGTCCAAAACATCAGGTCTATTTGTTGCCATAATCATTTTTACCTGAAAATAAAATAAAGATTCAATAGGTTCCGGAGAACAAAAAAATATCTCCTTCCTGTTTAATGCATTCTACTTTTCTTTACGAGTATGTTGAAGAATAACTGTAGTTCTGTGTTTGAAATTACAAACTTTCAAGAGTTGAAAAACAAATAAATCTGAGCCCTGATGTTATCACCCCCATCCCCACCCCCCAAAAAATGTAAGAAAACCCAAGCATAGGTCATTTAGATGGTGCATGTTATGCACAGATTCCAACCGTATATTATGATAAGCAACTAAGCTTTCCTGCCTTAATCAGCAAACCCAATCAATCTTGAAGAACTCTTTTTGATAAGGCAGGGTAAATCAAAAGGATGCACATCTTAGATCATGGACTATGGAACAAATCCCAACACATTCTCTTGGAACATGCGTTTAAGATAAAATACAGACCTTTCCAAGCTGGTCAAATCCATCCAACTGATTGAGCAACTCCATGAGCGTTCTTTGGATTTCACGGTCTGCACTGGTTCCCTCGCTAAAACGACGTCCACCAATTGCATCTATCTCATCCATGAAAATGATGCAGGGCTACAAAAAAAATAATAAGCGTCAACATTTCACGGCACCTCCAGAATCATTCATCAACACTCCCAATATAAGCAGTGAATCCGTTTCAAGTCTTACTTGGTGATCACGAGCATAATTAAACATTTCCCGAATTAATCTTGCACTCTCACCAATGTACTTATCAATAATGGCACTTGATACAACCTGCAGCAATCACCAATTATAAAAGCCCACATATGAGATGCTATTAGCTTGGAGATACAAATAAACTCTAGTATACAGACCTTTAAGAAATTGGCATCTATGTTGCTAGCGATTGCCCTGGCTAACAATGTCTTGCCCGTTCCAGGTGGTCCATAGAGAAGAACACCCTGAGACAGAATTCTAGGTTGACTCAGAAGTGACATTACAAGCAAAAGCATTTCTGTCATGCCGACAATGTATCAGAATGCGGAGAAATTATATTGAATGATTTACCTTTGGAGGCTTAATTCCAACCCTGAGGAAAAGCTCTGGGTTCATTAGAGGTAACTCGATGGATTCTCTCAGTTCCCGTATCTGATCTGACAGTCCACCCACGGCAGAGTAGCTGATGTTGCCAGGATCTTCATGGAGCATGTTGTATACAACAGGATCAACCTGCCATTAATTTCTCATCATAAAGAAATTGGAGATAAACAGATGTAATAATTTTAAATGTAGGCGCAGACATTTAATGCTTGCAAGCAAAATAGTAACTACTAACTTCACGGGGGAGTGCTCGCATGATTGTAAGTGTTGTCATATCGAGAACCACTCTTGTGCCAGAAGTCAGTTTTTCCTTGTCCACTTTACTGCGACAGCCAACCACATACCTCGGACCACTGCTAGCTTTTACTATCACTTAAAAGGTCATGGAAGGTACAGATTAGTCCCATAAATTTATGTCAGTTTCTTAGTAACTTCTTTCGTGTAAAAAGAAGGAAATTAAACATTTTGTGATCAATAGTGCATACAAAGGAGTAAAAAAGTAAATAAATATAAGTCAGGATAAAGGGTACTTACAACGTTCATTATCTAGTGGTCGGAGCACTTCCCCTATGATCTGTCCAACACTCTGAAGTGACTTCAAATCATCTTCTGTTTTAGCATATTCCTTTTTGGTAGCCCGTAAGTTCTCTCTCACTGAAGAGAGAAACTTTATAATCAGTGTAAGAAATAAATATAGAAGATCAAAAAGAATATGAATATTACGACGTTCTGCAAAACCAGGAAATTAAGTAGTTTATAAGATTATAGGAACACAACATAATATAAGGAAGAAATATCGCTCTCTCAAACTCTGATGTATCACAAATGAGGTTATACAAAACTCAAGGAAACTAAGAGCAGTCCAAGAGAATATGTCGGCTGAGCACATGCATAAGCTCCCATTTCCAATAAGAAGTTTTGGTTTATGAGAGTTCTTTAGAAGGGATATGTATTAGAATAGCTACACCATCCTTTTTGAACGAAAGGATAAGACAATTCTATGAGATTAAAATACATAGAAGCATGCTTAAATAGATCAAGCTATACTTCATTGACTGATGAAGTATGACAACCCAACCCAGTAGCACTTGTACTTTGTGGAGTATAGATGCATAATAGTGAATGAACAAAATCTAACAAATGGAACTACCAAAAGAATTGGCATGATCTAGTCAATGTTTTCCCACAAAAAGACCCTGTTGATTATTAGAAAAGGAATCTATTATCCAACAAGCAAGAACTATAGGCAGCTAAGAAAAGATATGTAGCAATAACATGTGTTAAATTCAATCTTTATGAAACATTCTTATAGTAGGTCACTTCTACATGTAGTTTAATGGACTTGTTCATTTGCATTGGTTTGTCCTATTTGGTTTTTCACCATTTTTATCATTACAAGTTCTTTCTCAGTTTAATATGAACTCAATTACCCTTATGCTAATCATTTATGATCTAGTTATCTGAAGCAAGTAATAAGTATCATCATTGGCTCATTTGAAGTGTTGGAAATTCATAGTGTCCAAGATAGCGCGTAGAATATGACCTAGAAGGCTTAGAAATACCTTACAAATACTTTCATGTGCTTGTAATGTCATTCGAAGATGACATGAAGTCACAAAAGGACCAAAGAAGCTCCAAAAATTAGTGTTACAGTGCATTGAACTTGAAACTATCAAACATATTTGCACTGCAGCACAAAATGCGGTAGGAAGAGTAGAAAAGTTACAGTCAAGTGATTTGGGTGCAAGCCTAAAATGCAGAGGGATGGTTCCTCCTAGCAGAGCTCAAACTTTTATTTTGAGGAGATTTTGTTTTTTTTTACAATTTCCTCATGATTATAAATACTTGTAATCGTCCGATTGGTTAGGATCTTAATTTTAGTTTTCGAGAAGTTGAATTATGAGAAGCTTTGCCTAAACTTAACCATTCCAAGCATAGATATTTATGATATGTTCCTATTGAACGTCAACTTGAATTTTTAGGTAAAGATTTCTTGTATGACCTCACTCTTCTCCCTCTTGTTTCTTTCTTTCTCTGGATTGAAAATCTTGGTTGGCATATTAGTAGATTCTTTCATAGTTGTTTTGGGATTGACTGATTACATTTTCTATGTATTCTTCCTCTAGTCACAATTTCTTTGGGTTTGAATGATCGTTAGTGAAGACAAAGATTAAAGTTAGGTTATTCTCTGTCTTTTCCTTCACATTTGTTT
This sequence comes from Solanum aculeatissimum, assembly GCA_038996855.1. NCBI lineage: Eukaryota > Viridiplantae > Streptophyta > Magnoliopsida > Solanales > Solanaceae > Solanum > Solanum aculeatissimum. Next base: position 11,894 of record JBCEWC010003796.1, read on the forward strand.
TGCTCCCACTTCTTTGTGCGCCATCAAAGTGCAACACAGAACACCAATAGATCCTTATACTAAGCAATGACACTCAGAAGCTTTCTCTAATCTTCTTCTTCCTTTCAAGTAATGCTTAATTTCAAGCATAAAACAATCACAGTCTAAAGCATATTGGCCGTAAACATGACAATACAAAACAAATCTCGCACATGCTTGAGACAGGTTAAAATATAAGCAAAAACTCTTCCAATTACAAATTCTAATTTTAATCACATTAACAATTCCTGAATTATATTACTAGCATTAAATATTTCGTGTCAATAATCTATAAGTTTCCTCTCCTGCCACAGCAGACGCAATATCTAATCTTACCTACAATAATAGGAAAAACGAAAGAACAAAATTCCTAAGCATCGGAACTGAATTTTATCACGAATTTACTACATTTAGGAGTAAATAACAGTAATTGATGAAATAAAACCTACAAAAAACACTTCAGCTACCGAAATCAATGTCAGAAAAAGAGCACTAGGGTTTAAGATTATTGAAGAACGGCACCTGTCCGAACCCGAGCATCAAGTTCCTTGTGCTGAAGGAGCTTCTTCCGATAATCGGCGAGTGCTGTACGGCGGCGGACGGCGTCTTCTTCTGTCGCCATGGCCCTTAAGCTCAAAGATCTGAACTGATTTCTGATAGCGGAGTGACCTCTCGACTTGAGGACCAAGAAAAGTATAGATCCCTGTTAAGAAAATACCAATTTATTTGCCGTTGTTTGTAATTCTAATTATACTATTTCTACGGAAGATAATTCGGAGCAGTCTTCTTGTTGGGCCGTGGGATTTCGCGACTTTGTTCAAGCCCAGTGCAGAGCCCAACAAAGGGGAAAGAAAGAAGCTATTTGCACTTTGGCCCCTTATTTTGTGTTGGTCTTCAATTTTTATCCCTCAAAGATAAATTAACTTTTTTCTTGGGACATAATTATACTTTGGTATCATTATTGAAGGCCAACCCTCCATGAATTGATCTTGGGAGAAAAATCAAATGTGCTTATGTTTTGCTCTCTATTAGGTTTCTGTCTACTCAAACTTTTATATTAGAAAATCGACTCGAATTTATCTTAATCGTTAAAAGAACTCCAACTTAAAATGAAGTAGAGCTCCAATGTTCAAATTCTTGAAGAAATCGAAAACTTAAGTCTAAGATTCTCAATTGGAGCTCCATTATGGATCAAGAAAAAAAATGAAAGTGAAATTAAATTATTTTACGAAAGCTTAGTGCAGAGTGAAGTGTTCAACTAACCACAATACATGAACAAAATTGACCTATTTAACTATTATTTTATGAACTACTTTTTTCATATGTATTTTCATGCTTCATTTCTTCCCGTCAATTTGCTCTTTTATCATTACTTCTTCCATCTTATTTTAGTTGTCATAGTTTTTATTTTTACAGTCAAACTATATAAACATTGACTGACATTTTAAGATGTATTTTTTTAATCATATTGATATGGAAAAAATTGCAATCAATAATATTTTTCGTATAATTTTTTAATATCTAAGTTTTATTTTAAAATATCAAATTAATTTAGTCTAATTTAGCAATCAATAATATTTTTCGTATAATTTCTAGAGATTAATTAAAATAAAATGGTCAAAGAATTTGCAAACAGAGAATTTAGACTCTAATGAAAGTAAACAAGGGAGAAAAGACCGGTGGATGATTAACCATTTCAACCACAAAGAAAAATAAGTGCGCCAACGGTAACAGAATTTCGAAACTAAGGCCAAAAATCTCCACACCCCACAACTATGGCGATAATATTGGCAAAAACAGACTCATTTCAAATCTCTCTATTTCCCCTTTTTTCTCTCTTTCATACTCCCTTCATTCATACTATTATCTCAAGTTTCATCCCCAAATCCTCATCAGGAGGGGCTGGAGATGGAAAAAATGCCAAGAGGATCACCACCACCACAACCCTTCGTTTCATCATCAATAATGACTATCCTCGTGGCGTTTGTTTGCCTCGTTATACTCGGCCCCTCAAGTGTAATTCCAGTTTCTGCACAATCAGATTCTACTGCCCCAGCAAAATCTTTTCCAGCATTCACACCTTCAGATAACTACCTTGTAAATTGTGGATCCACTTCTGCTGCAAATCTTCCAGGAAATCGCTCGTTTCAGCCAGATCTAAACACAGCTAAATATTTAGCCTATAGCGGACGTGACATTGAGATTTCTGCGCCTGGTAATAAAAATGTACCTTCACCTATATACCTCAGCGCGAAAGTTTTCAATAGTGAAGCTACTTATACATTTCATGTGACTAGTCCTGGCTTGCATTGGATCCGTCTTCATTTTTTACCTTTACAAAACAATGAATTTAATCTCCAAACAGCTAAATTCTCTGTTTCAACGGATACATTAGTTCTCCTCCATGACTGCCAAATGGAGAAAAACGAACCAGTTACAAAAGAATTTCTTTTAAATGTCACAACAGAGCGTTTTGCCATCAAATTTGCACCTTCCCAAGGTTCAGTTGCATTCATCAACGCCATTGAGTTTGTTACTGCTCCAGCCAAAATACTTGACTATTCTGTCCCTCTCCTTTTCCCCGTTTCGCAAAAATTTGATCTTACCAATAGTAATTTCGAAACAATCTATAGGCTTAATGTTGGAGGTTCATACCTTGATGCAACAAATGACACTTTAGGGAGAAGTTGGTTATCCGATTTACCATTCCGTAATAATGCCACAGGACAGGTGGTTTCTGTTCAACCTTCTGTGATTCAATATCCAACTGCAGGAGGGTCGCCTTTAATTGCTCCTCCTACAGTTTACAGTACTGCAGTTAAAATGGCTGATTCAGAAACTGTTATTCCCAATTTTAACATATCGTGGGCGATGGATATTGATACCTCATATTCATACCTCCTTCGCCTTCACTTCTGTGATATCATTAGCAAATCACTCAATGAACTATATTTCAATGTGTACATTAATGATAAGATGGCAATTTCCGGGCTAGACTTGTCATCTTTGACACAGCGGTTGTCCACAGCTTTTTACAAGGACTTTGTGATAGATTCCTCTTCAGCATCTAATCCGCTTAGTGTAAAGGTTTCACCGGTGAACGATGTCCAAGGATTCAAGAATGCAATCCTGAATGGTCTTGAGGTTTTCCGGATGAACAATTCTTTGGGTAGTCTTGATGGGGAATATGGTGTGGATGGAAAGAAGAGTAGTGCCCCAAGCAAAACAGTGGCTTATGTTGGTTTTGCTATGATGTTCGGAGCGTTTGTGGGATTGGGTGCTATAGTTTTCAAGTGGCAAAAGAGGCCTCAGGATTGGCAAAAAAGGAACAGTTTCTCCTCTTGGTTGCTTCCACTTCATGCTGGAGACACAAGCTTTATGGCGGCAGGCAAGGCTGCATCGTCGCGCAAGAGCCAATTTTTCTCTTCAAACATGGGGCTAGGCCGATACTTTTCATTTGCTGAGTTGTCAGACGCCACCAACAATTGGGATTCGAATGCCATAATTGGTGTTGGTGGCTTTGGCAATGTCTATTATGGAGAAATCGATGATGGAACAAAAGTAGCTGTCAAGAGAGGGAATCCACAATCTGAGCAAGGTATCAATGAGTTCCAGACTGAAATTCAGATGTTATCTAAGCTCAGACATCGCCATCTGGTGTCATTGATTGGTTATTGTGATGAAAACACAGAGATGATATTGGTCTATGAGTTCATGAAAAATGGCCCCTTCAGAGATCATCTCTATGGCAAGAACTTTCCACCTTTGACATGGAAGCAGAGGCTAGAAATCTGCATTGGCTCCGCTCGTGGGCTTCATTATCTCCATACAGGTGCATCTACAGCAATTATCCATAGAGATGTCAAATCCACCAACATTCTTCTTGATGAGAACTTTGTCGCTAAAATGGCTGACTTTGGGCTGTCAAAAGATTGCCTTGCCAACGAGACTCACGTAAGCACAGCTGTGAAGGGAAGTTTTGGGTACCTCGATCCTGAGTATTTCCGCAAGCAGCAGCTAACAGACAAGTCTGATGTGTACTCATTTGGAGTGGTACTTCTAGAGGCCTTGTGCGCTCGTCCTGCTATTAATCCAGCACTTCCAAGAGAGCAAGTGAATTTAGCAGAATGGGCAATGCAATGGAAGAAAAAAGGCCTGCTGGACAAGATCATTGATCCTACTCTTGTGGGACAAATAAACTTAGAGTCGATGAAGAAATTTGCTGAAGCAGCAGAAAAGTGTTTGTTAGAATATGGTGCTGACAGACCTAGCATGGGTGATGTGCTGTGGAACTTGGAATATGCTTTGCAGCTGCAAGAAGCCTCATTACAAGGGAAGACTGAAGAAGAAATCAAAGCATCTTCTGCCCAAGCCTCTCCTGCTATAGTTGCCTCTCCTCCTGCCCCGGCCCCTGCTCCCTCGACTCCTGACAACAGACCAGTTTCTTCACCTGAGCAGACAAGAAATACTGCTGAACTTCAAACAATTGACGATCATTCAGGAACTGCAATGTTTGCTCAATTTGCTGAACTTAACGGGCGATGATACCCACGGTCACTTTGACAGAGATGATAATACAAAAATGCCATTTGGTATGTCCCAGATGAATTATATGTATATGTAGTTGAAGCCAGCTCTTTTACTGATGACTTTTCGGCTGTTTTTTGTTGGAATTTTTCTTCCAAGAATGGGTCGCGATAGCCAGAGGCTAGCTTTTTGATTTTTTTTGTATTCCTAACATATAAATGCTGGATGTGTAGATTGGAAAAAATTGTGTACTGAATAATAACGTACTATTGTATATATATTATCAACTTCATAATTTCTCCTGCACTCTTTCGGTGCTTTTGACAGTTTTGATGGGCCTAATGCTCATTAAATGTGTAGCTATTTGCATATTGCATATAATATGAACAAAATTTGCAACTAATCCACGTCAAGCCCCTAATAATTTGCAACTTTCTTGAGCCCACCAATTGGGGTTTTCTTCTAGTACAATTCATACAGCCGATATAAACATCAACATGAGGAGAGAAAAAAATGAAAAAGAAATGTGGTCATGACATACTGGCACTAAATAAATACAGGAGACACAATAGCAAGTCACCTGATTTGAGAGTACCATGTAAAATAGTGAGAATCACATTCTTTAGACGGTGATGTCTGTCAAGTCGGAATCAAGACTGCTCCAAGTGAGAATTAGAACTGGAGTCACTAGGGCATCATGCCAGTACCAAAACTCTTATAAAGTTTGCACCTAAAGATCAACTCATAAGTTAGGAAGTGACAAAGAATCAATGTTTCTCCCTATATTGTACAAAGTTAGACAGATGCACAGCTAAAATTAAGATCTAAGAAATAGTCATTGCACCCTCTTTTTCTTGTTGGTGTCTAAATTTCCATCAACCATGACAATATCACCATGACTATCATCCTCTTCCACTTCGCTTCTAGTCGGCATTTCACCGCTGGAAACTGAAACATCAGTAGACTTTCTTTTCTTCCCAGTAGCAAGAATTTCAGGGTCTTTGAGAATAATTTCTATCTCATCATCATCCTCCGGCTCCAGTGGAACTGTCTGAGATGCATTGGACGAGCTCGGGCCATTGTCTGATGTCTTGTTCTTTTCTGTTGAAAGAGCTGGTGTCCATCCCGAGAGAACCATTCCATCAGGTTCTTTCTCCTCATCAAACTCCTCTCTGCAAACAGTAATCATATAACAGTTCAAATGAGGCTGTGGAGCAAAAGAAAGGGAAAAATAAAGCCTTCAGGGTATTAGGTCAATGGATAAAATAAACACAGTAAGCACGTTCTACTGAAAGACCTCAATTATGTTCATTAGCAATGTAACAACACACCAAGACAAGAGTCCCCCAAAATCAATACTGAAGGAAAGAGATCAAACCATCCGGTACACACAAATTTTGAATGCATCACGTCTCATACAACATACTACGAAATGGGGGAGTCAAAGCAGAAAATGAAGCAAACAATTACACAAAAGTACAAGTAAATGTTTTCCTTCACATACCAAAAACACAATTTTTTTTGACAAATCCAGCAGTGATTAGTCCAATTTGCAACCGAAGTTATCTAATCAAAGAAGTCACTGCCGATAGATTCCCTAAAGTAATATTCTTCATGACAACAATGGGAGAGCTGTTTACAGGGAAAACCAAGATCACAAAATCCTTAAATAAGCTATGAACATATAACTTAATCGAGCCAAGATGGAGATTCCAGCTTCCTTTCTAATATGTAATAAAGCATCTCAATAAAACATCTAACCAATTTTCCATCTTAATTATTATATATATATATATATATATATTGATGAAACTGAACTTTTCTTAAAACACAAGTGTTGCCCAATCAATTATACTTCAAAAAACCTGTTAGTATGAAAGTGGGGCCCATAACAGAAACGTGTAGAGAAAAAAATATCAGTGCATAGTGGAAGAACTCAAAAAGGACGTGAGGTAGTCAACTGGTGAGAAGGGAGCGGTTACTAGACTGAGCTATGATGATAGAAAAAAAAAATAACAGGGAAACTCCTTCCACCCATAAGATCTGAAATTTTCAGCACAGTGAGACTTGAAGGTTTTCTAGCTAGGAACTTTGACCAAAGAGCAATCAGTCACCCAGTCAAGGATATCTCTTCAACAATTAAATGAAAGATGTCATAGACTCTGAATCCAGTTTGCCCATTAACTGTGTATCATATTTCAACCATTAGTCAAGACTAGTCTAGGCAATTTCCAAAAGGCCCCCGGCTCAGGTCACGCATATAAAAGAACATACAAAAGAAAAGTAAAATAACAAGTCCTAGAGAAAGCATCAAATAGGATATATGAAAATAAAAATAACAACTACAAAGTAATGCTTTAACCAAAACACAAGGCACAATCGATAGCAACATAAATCACAGGACAGGGAACTATGCCAAAAACTGCTAATACTACTGGTATTTAAGGAGAAACAGGTACAGAATGCCAAACTACCACTAAACCTAATCTGCAGGAAAGGAAGACAATGCAATATGTACTAGGCTTCTACCTAATCCACGACCTTCAAATCGTCTTCCCTAAGACCATATCCTTGGTGAGCTGAAAATGTGTCATATCTTGTCTAATCATATCTCCCCAATATCGCCTACCTCTAGCCCAGCTTGAACCCACCTTAGTCAACCTCCCACACCTCCTCGATGGGGCCCCTTCACATCTCTTGTTCACATGGCCGAACCATCTTAGTCTCACTTTCTTCATCGTCCATCACGGAGGCTACTCAAACCAGATGTCTTCATTTTATTTTATTTTTTGATGAAAACCAGATGTCTTCATTCCCTCATTTCCACAACTGTCATCTTCTGAACATGGAATTTCTTAACGGGTCATCACTCCACCCCATAAGACTAGTTTAGGTAAGGTTTAATAAAGCACAACTGGTTGAACAACACCAATTTGCTCTTCTTTATGTTTCTATGCATCAATCCAGACCATAAAATTAATCCAGCTGAGATTAGAAAATTATGAGTGAAGCAATACACATCTACAAAATTGTGTTCTGCCAGGGTTGGAGGCTATAGAGAAAAACACTAAAAAGGAGTCCACAGGATCAAGCAATTAAGGTTAGGTTCTAGGGGTGTGAAGGAAGCTGAGGGAAGAGTAATTGAGTATGAATGAATCAAGAAGAAAAAACAACATGAGTAGTTAAACTTGAATCACCAATCATGACAAGTTTCACCAACAGCTTAACTTCTGAAAGATCAGCAGCTAACTCTCGATTGCTAGCACCAAATAACATTACGAAAAGTAGAAATCAATGTTTCAGCAAATTCAAGAAAATACACTACACAGTTCTCTGTCCTCCATTTTGCAAGATGAGTCTACAACAGATAATAAGAACAAGGAGGACCTGTGCTTAATATTGATGCTGCATTTCAGCTCTTGCTGAAGATCCTCAACTGTCAGAATTGTGCCACCAGTAACCGGAGAAGGAAGCTCAGATAGCACCTAAGGTTTTATATTCACAAAGACAAGTATCTATTAGTCAATAACTATAAAGCTTCTTCACATACGTACAAAGACATGACAATGTCTTACCTTGTCAAGGTTTGCTGCATAATTTGCAACCTCGTCTTCCTCAAGATCATCACCCACCTCATAAAGAAGTGCCACCCCATGCATGATTAATGGGAGGCTCATGCCAAGTTTTGCTTTAACAATCTTCTCGACAAAATCCTTTAACTTCGAACGATGAGTATTAATCTCAAGCGTTAAAGGTGTCTGTTCATTGATTTGCATTAAATCAGAAAGTAGTAGCTAAATAAAATTCCACAACATAGCACAGGCGGGAAGACAATCTATTGTACTTTACAGTAGATCATACCTCGGAACAAACATAACAAGACTTGTTTGGCTCAAAGGGATCCACTGGCATGAGAAGCATCTTTCTTGAGGGGTGCTCAAGGCAATAAGTCATCCTGCAAGGGAGTTCACATGAAATTATAAAATAGAACCCAACAAAAAGACATGGTCATCATTGTTCAGATAGGAATTTGTCTATATTTGGTTAGCTAATAACATGAAGTAAAAGAAGGGGTAGGTAAAATCTTTGGAGAAATGTTTGATCAAATCCATTTTTGGGAACGTCTTACAGTAAACGGTAAGTTGTTTTTTTAAAGAATGGTAACAGATAAATAGTAAGTTGTTTCCTAGGTACTTTGGTTGTTTTCCTTTTCTTTTGGCTTTTTCAAGGCATTGGCAGTTTGCTAAAATATTTACTTTTTTTGAATGGGGAAGGGAAGGTTAGGAAAGAAAGGATGGCATGCATTGAACGACGCTTCAAAAAAATATCATTTCAATTTTCTACAGTTTTACAATTTGCAAAAAAAATCATACTCCCTCCGTTTCAAAGAAAAATGACTTACTTTCCTTCTTATTCTGTTTCAAAAAGAATGACCCTTTTCCTTTTTTAGCAACAATTTAATTTCAACTTTCCATGTGGCATGTTTAAGGTCACAAGATTAAAGGGCATTTTGGTACATTTGACATAACTTTAATTTAAGACCACGAGATTAAAAAATCTTCTTTATTTTTTTAAACTCCGTGCCAAGTCAAACTAGGCCATTCTTTTTTAAACGGAGGGAATATTAATTCTTTTGTTAGCAAATTCTATTAGTTATTTTTTAACATGGCATCCAGGCCATATGGTGCGCACCTCAACTATTCTATTTGTACCTGCTACATTCCATAAACACAGGTATCGGGTAACTCTGCTCACCAAAACTAAGGTGGAAAGAAATCACTTAATGTGGTCTGTCTCTATTAGGATTTGAATCTTAGTCTCAAAAGTTTGCAATCACACCCATTGACCACTATGTCACATCCTTTAGCGCAAAACATCTACTCCTTCCGTCCCAATTTATATTAGTTACTTTGACTTGGCACGGAGTTTAAGAAAGAAAGACAGACTTTTAAAACTTGTGATTTAAAATAAGTCAAATAGTTGTGTGGCTAGAAATCATTTCATTAAGGGTTAAACAGGTACTCTAAAGTTAGATTGCTACTAAATGTAGAAATGTATCATTTTTTTTGGGCTGACTAAAAAGGAAAGTAAGGCATATAAAGTAGTACAGAAGTAGTATTAGATAGTACTCATTTGACTTTAGTGTACTATTTCTATAGCGACTAATCAGTTTATGATTAACTTTTATACCCCGGCACTATTTGCGGCCATTTCATTGCAAACAAATTTTTCAAAACTAGAGATTCTCCACATCTCAGACTTATCCCTATATATTGGCATAAGTGATAATAAACAATTTTCATCAATCACATTGCATCTGTATACTTCAATTAATATTACTAGTACTGTATACAAACTGTTCTTGAAAACCCATTTAATCATTGATTTTAAAAAGAAAACTATGCAACTGCCTCATAGTTCAGTTACAACTTATAATGTTTTTCACTTTCCTATCAATTCTGCATCAAAGAGACCAAATTCCAATTTCTAGAAAAGATTTTTCGACAGATTTATAATAATTAACAAATTATGGTTGAAGACCTAAAAAATTTCACAGCTTAAGGCCTTAAGCTTTTAGACTGGGCCACACACTTCAACTCGTAGATCATGCAGAAGTCCTAAGTTTGAGTCTCACCACCGTTAACATAAATATTTCCAAACGAAGGAGAAAAATCAAGATAACAGTATTTAGAGGACATGTTGCAAACAAAAAATAGATAATAGAAGTGGCCTCATTCCTTTCTAACAGTGTAAACTTTTTTATTAGATGGGCGCTAACTTCAGTTACTTCACTACTCGTAATTATTACCTATTAAACCACCGATTTTACTGCTGGCCCAAATGATTAATTGTTGGAGACATTTTGGTTGATCTCCAAAATATAATCATCTGCTTCAAATTAAAGAAAACTGCATCAAAAGTAGAGATAGTGGAACCAACCCTACCTGTAGCTTTTTACATCATTTTGCAACACCTTAATTGCCTCAAGCACAATCAAGCCTGCAATAATGGCATTTGTTGTTGCAACGGCATGAACGATATTGCCAGCAATACCTTTAGCTTCAAAAAGGCTATGCAACGGAATCCCAAAAGAAGCGGCACGAATGTTTGCTGCAGAAGTCACAAACTCTACAGCCAACTGGTCGTCCTTATCAAAGCCCAACTGGCCAATTTCCTGCAACAGTGGTAAAGACAGAAATCATTAGAACATAGACTAAATGAAATAGAAATCCAAACATATGTACGAGAAAAGAAATTCAGGAAGTGGGTTGTATACAAGCAATTTTTTCTTTTTCCTAATATAATTTGATTACTTCATCAAAAAAGAATCAAAGGGTGGGAATGGGATCAAAACCTTCTCTCTTTTCAGGAAAAAGAGCTTTAATGCCTTGAGAAATACTTCAGAATTTTCCTTGAGACTCCATAAATCTTGAGGATTTTTTAGGCCCAGAGATGCCATTGCAGATGCCGAAGAGAGGTTAGCAGTGTTTGAAGCTTTATCCTTGTTACCATTCTGTTCAATTGGTCGTGGTGGCAACACATCTCTGGTGTATAAAGGCCTAGGCTTGTTACGGTTCTTCCACGTCTCTTCATTATGTAATGCTACTTCAATGTTGTAACCAAAAACATGATCATATATTCTCCTCCCATACTGCTCAACATCTTCCTCGGTTCTACGCTCAAAAACATCCTCCGTATGTTCTGATGAGCTTGAAGCATCAGTAGAACGCACATTAAGATCATTTTCCTGATTCTTGTTCCCAAAAAGCTTTGCAAACAGCAGATCTTTTGCCCATACGATGCAGTGAACAAACTAACGCAGAAAACAATTCAAAGTAAAACGTTTTAAGGCAAAAGCACTTGAGACTGTGACAGAGTAATGATAAGTACAATTGAGATGAATTAATAAAATTATCAAAAAAAGATACAACTGTGATGTACCCACATAAGCCTCTAATATCTTAGAGAAATAGATATGACGCCCAAGTGGCACATAAGGGGCAAAGAACAGAAGCATGTAACACTACTTCATAATAAAATTTACATAGTACACTATTGCAATTTTTTTTTTGGACAAGTGAAACATTAGTATTTGCACCATACTGCAGTGTGCAATATGCTAAAAAATTATAACTCTTTCATTAAGTGTCAGTACCGGAATGACATTTACAAATAACAGATTGGATCAGCTCAAATTATTATATTAAGAAAGAAAAGGATTAAGGACTTGTCAGTACCTTTGTTGGAGTGCTTGTGATTGTACAGACGGGATAAGTTTTTGGAGCTGGTTTGGGCTGACATTCATAACATTCTGTTTTACCCTTCACATGTACCGTGACCTGCCACATAAAAAGAGTAGACGATGAAAATCACAGAACTAGTAAGAGTCAAAGGAGATTCAGTCAGTTGATAAATAGAAACAGCAGAAATAGCAATACACTATGGAACCAAAACACAAAAAAGGGCACCCAGACAAGAACGTTAGACCTTTAAAAACACATATAAAGCTACTGGACTATGTCTTTCTTCTATTATCTTAAAGAGTGTAAAAACAGGTTGACCTTTTCGTTAGAAAGTATGAACCAAACAACTCTCGAGTAAAGCAAAAAATAGCCATCCTTCAAAAGAATGAGGCGAATAAGAAACTTGTTAGCATGAAGAGCAAGTTCTTGGAGTTCATTTGAATAAGACATAATCTGATCAAATTTGGTTAACTCCACCCCGACTAGTGAGTATTTCTAGTTTTCCAGGCAAGTCTTGGAAGAAAGGAACCAAAATTTACTGCCTGTAACAAGGGTAACAATGACCAACATGCATGTTAAATAAGTTACTGTGAAATAGTTTTAAAAATCTTGATATATCGTACTACCTACCGAGTTTCTTTTCCATTCAAACTTAGCAGCCTACTTCCTAAGTCTCACATGGTACATTCGACATCAAAAAAATCAAAATATTGGAATAACAACAGCTTATTTTCACTAGAAGATGAAAATTTTAAAAAAAAGTAAATACTAAGTAGCACCTTTCAATTGGTAATTAAATAACCATGACAATCTACGAACTGAGAATATCACATTCAAGAAATACGATATATCTATCACTTTTTAAAAAATCTCATTTCAAGTAACCTCCTTTATGACATTTTAGGCTGGTCACGGCTAGTTTAATGCTGCTAAGAGATCTTAAGATGTCAAAAAATATACAGACTTGCAATATATAAGTGAGAAACAGAAGTATGCCAAATGAAATTTAGTTGCCTGATCCCCGTCAAATAGAACCGAAAAACCTAATTTTACCTGGCCAAGGAAGCCTGTAGTCCCACTTTCAACTAATGGGACACCGGATGCCAAACAAAGGCGATTCACATGTCGCCTAGCATCTAGATTGTCAAGGCCATTAAGCACAACGTTGAATTGCTTGAAAAAATCAACATTGAACTCTGGATCTTTTACATTTGCATGATATGGTGTAATTTTAATATGAGGCCTAAATTTTAGGACAGCCTCTCTAGCAACCTGGGTAAACATTTTGAGAGTATGTTATTAAGGATTCAAAATCTGAATGAAAATGGAAACTGAGAAAAAATTGAAAAGATTTCCTTACTTTAGCCTTAGATTGTCCAACATGTTTTTGCCGAAACAAGAATTGTCTATTTAAGTTACTGACTTCTATTGTATCCATGTCAATCTGCAAATAGACAAGATGACATAAAACTGGATTAGAAAGCTCTACGCAAGGATAGTGCAATACAATGGGCTCACAGAATATAAATGGCAAGACTGTTTTAAGCAGAATTTACAAAATAAACTAATATTAATCCACAAGGAAACAGAATAGTGAAAAGCGAATCAAAAAAATATGAGGCAGATCCCCAGTCACCACACAGTTCAGAAGCCCTCTCACCCTTCAGTAGAATCCAAATGTACATCCGAATAGCCTGAGAGCAATGGAACAATAAAAGATAAGTGGTTGAGTCTACCCTTAAAATGAGCTGAAGCACCTACAACCCCCCTCTCTCGGCCTAAGATGCAGGGATTCTATTTTTTCAAGAAAAACTGCAATCAACAGCCTTCCACGACCTACCAAGCAACATAGTGGAATCTCACTCAAGCAAGCTTTGATTCTTGTAAATTCCAACATACGAGGCAGCATCCATCTATCAATGGAAATCATGTATAAAAAAACATAAAGACAAACTCTTTCCTAATTGCAGAACAAAGATTAACATGTTGCATGGATGTATTTCTAACAGCTATTATAACTCTAGGAATACAATGGATGCTGTAGTAATACTACTAAACAAGGAAAACTTTGTTTCCCTTTGTTTGAATAAACGTCGCTTATTTTAGTTTACATTCAAACCAGCTTCTTGTCATGCTTCCAGTTGCCTATTTGTAAGGTCAATTGGCTTCCTTAATAATACTACTACTGTAAAAGAATTAAAGAATACCTAGAGAGTCAGGAACGAAGGTTCAAGCTGTCCTATAGCGTGGGTCTTCTTAAAGGCAGCAGTGTCATTTGATGAGCTGAATCAAATTGTTGTCACCTTTTTATTATATCGATTTGCTTAGAAAGCATGAAAACTGTGCTAGTCGATAATCCAAAAAGGAGAGATATTTGCTAACCACATAGTAAATCTCTCTATTAACGGCGCAGACAGGATTATTCGTGTTATATCGGCTAATCCATAACTTTCCAAGCATGTTCCTTTTATTCCCAGTCCATGACAACCATAATTGATGAACTATGCAAAATAGAAAATCCCAGGAAGGGTTCCAGTGTGTTCAAAGATCTAACTAGCTTGAAGTTAAAATGCCAAACGCAGCAACTGCACAGCCAACGATGGAATAACAGGCAAAAACCCTAATAATTACAAGGAACCAAACGTATTCAAGAACCCTAGCAAAGAAGCCCTAAATTTTCTTGACCCAAAATCTAATCATCATAGACAACTCATAAACAGTAAACAACAAACCCAAAAAAGGTTAAATCTTACTTACGATGTGAATGTCTTCAAACCCAGAAAGAGCAAGGGTTTTAAGCAGCTCACACCCGATACCACCAGCACCAACCATGAGCACTTTAGCACCCTACAACATAAAAAGAAACACATCAAAATCTCCCTCAACTACCAAAACCCATCAAAATTACATTAAAAAGGGTGCCCAAGACATCAAGAAAAACTCAATTTCTTTTTGCAGACAGAACAGACACATACCTTAATTGCAGACAGCGGTTCCTCTGAAGCCATTGAGAAGAGTGATAGATACGCAAGAGAAATAAGTGATGCTTTGTGAAAATAGTATGAGTAGACTACATAGAAAAAAGGGAGAAGGGGAATGGGAATCGGAAGCGAGAAATTGGGAAAACAGTGAGGGGAATCTTGGGATTTTAGCGGAGAGGTTCGAGGAAAGGGCGCCAAAGTGAAAAAACGATGTTATTTTTAGGAATAAGAGGAACCTCTGGTTCTCCGACTGACAATTTTACTCTGTCCCTTTTTTTTTTTTTCTTCTCAACTAGTAGAGCGAGTTTTGCACCTACCTGCACATTAATTTAAAAATTATATATAAATAAATATTATTAGTTTGATGCGATAATTTAATTTATTGTACAAGGATAAATATAAAAAAATCAATTCAATTGTTTATAATATAGATATGTTAATAATTTTTTAACGCAGAAAATAATAATTTAGAGTTGAATAATTATAAATTAAATAATTAACTAATTTAAATTTAATGTAACAAAAGATTCATAAATATAAAATGAGTAGTTTAATGTTTCCAACATAATTTTACTAAAAAAAAAATCTTTTTAAAATTGTTATGTTGCATAATTATATTACAAAATATTTGATAGTCAAATTTTAGTTAATTATTTAGATAAAATAGTCTTAAATCAAAAGTGAATTCTAAATATACAAAAATTCTAATCCCAAAGTGAATCGTAAAACTAAATAAATAAAAGATTAGATAATAAATTAAGAAAAATAGTGAAAAGACAATTTTATCTAAAGAAGAGTATTTTAATGAAGGGCAAAAAATTCAAACAATATTTCTAAGAATATTCACGCTTTTAATATAGTATATATAGAGAGAGAGGGAGAGATTAAAGACATAATGTTTGGATTTGGTTCTATTCATACAAAAAAGTTAAATATATTTGTTGGGGGAAAAACAAATTGCAATAATTTTTCTTAGATGGAATTTATGCTTTTTAAATTCGTCTTTTCAACTTCATGGGCGCTCTAATTTTTTGGTCACATCAGCCTTTTATGATATTAGTAAGCGTTTGGCCTATCAAGTTTCCAAATATTTTTGGCAAGTTTTATTGAAGTTGCACGATGTGTTTGACCCCAAAATTTTCCATAAATATTTGGCTATTTCAAATAATATAATTTATACCCATAAGTTCTAAAAATTATTTTAAAAACCTCATAAGCTTGTCTTACCATTCTATAATGAACATGTTCCGTTAAAAAAATAATGTTGTAACATAATTAATAACAATCAACAATAACAAAATAACAATGGGTAAGATCAATACTTTAATTGCATTAAATATTAATTGTTCTTTTTTCCAATGTTCTCACAGGAACTATTTTTTCGAAAGTTGTAATAAAAAATTATTCTTTTATAAAATCTTCTCACATTCTTTTAATGGAGTAAATTGATAGATAAATTTTTAGTTTGAATTAATAAATGATAGGTGTTTTTTTATAAAATATAAAAGTTTGAGGTAATTTTTAAATATTCAAAACTTCCCAAGTTTTTTTGAAGAATACTTGGGGCCAAATTGGGCCTTAGTTTCTTGCATTATATTTGAATGATTTTTCCTTAGAGATATTTACATAAATAATACATTATATATCAAATATTACCCTTTTTTTAAGGTACTTTTTTTTATTACGATCTATAACATATTTTATCTATGAATTACCCTATCTTTCTCTTTCTCTCTCTTTTCTTTTCTTCTCATTTCTCTTTCTGCTGTTCTTTTCTTTTTCTGCTCGTTTTTTTTTTCTTCTCTATTTCCTTTTCTTTCTTTCTCCATCTCTAATCAACTTATCATCTTTGATATTATATATTGTTATGAAATTTATTATTATTATTTCAATAAATATAATATATATTTTTTAATAATGTAAAATTAATTAAATCATATTGAAATATTTAAAATTCACACATAATACTTATAATATGTATTATTTACTTAATTTAAAATGTATTATAGTTATTTATTATTATTTTCTCTCATTAATGGTGTTAAAATAATTATTATATCAAAACTATATTACTTATGTTCTCCACGTGTATTAAAAAATGTCTATAATAAATATGAAATATCAAATTCAAAATGTATTACAATTGTAGTTTTTATTTATTTATTTTTATTAATGGTGTCGAAATATATTATATCTAAAATTTAAATATTTAAATACTATTTAAATTAGTTTATATATTAATATATTAAAATTGTGTCATTGCATTATATATGTATTTACATAAAAAAAAAATTCTAGTTTAAATAATAGTAAAAACATTATTTGTGTAATATTCAATCTAAACTTAAATTTTAAATTAAAATAATTAATTAGTCTATACAACTATATTAAAAGTGTGAAGACCCTTAGAAATGTTGATTGAACTTTTTGCCCTTCATTAAAAGACTATGCTTTAGA
>JBCEWC010003797.1:0-29117 GCA_038996855.1 Solanum aculeatissimum
AGGTCAAACTTGGTCAAGGTTGTCTTCCCCAAATTCTTCAAGCTTTCTTCAATAGAGGCCAAGAGGATTTTAGAATTCCCAAAGTGAATGTAGGAGAGTTAGAATAGATGAATGAGGGTTTGGGGATAGATTTAGGGGTTTAGGAGACCTTAGGATACTTAAAAGGGGTTTGGGAAAATATTAAATCATGAAATTACCATTAATGAAATTGACTTTTCAATTCTAAGAAGAGTCACACAGAGTTGATACAGTGCCCATCAAATGACTCACTGGCCGTTCAACTGCCCATCAAACCACACTTAGCCAAATTTTCAACGCGAACTCTCGGAGGACTTTCTAGACCACTTGACGGGAGGTTTCACGGATCGTGTGGCTTCACACGGACCGTGTACTGGTCCGTGGAGCCACACTTGGCCCAGGAATCAACTCCCAAGATAAGACAAGCCACTGTTCCACTTGACGGGACACCTCACGGACCGTGTACTGGCTCACGGACCGTGGGGTAGTCCGTGGCCTAAGACTTGTGTCCTGGGGTGGTTCCTGGCCACCCCTAGCTCACTGGACCTTCACACGGAGCCCCACACAGACCGTGAAAAAGCTCATGGTCCGTGTCCCTTGCCTTGGCCTCTTTCCAGGGCCTATCTCTAATGTCTTCCGAATTTCAGTCAATCCCACTATTTAGGCCATAACTTTCTTATCCAAACTCCAAATCGAGTGAAACTAGTTGCGTTGCGAAGCTAACTTAAAGAACTTCAATTTGATATATAGCAGCTCACACGGTTCAACCCGAATCAAAATTTATGATAGCTCAAAGTCTACTGTCCAAACAGCCTCTCTAGGCCATCAAATGATCCTTTTTGTGTTCGGCCACTTAAACTCAACCCATGGCTACCAAAACTCAACCATGACCAGTATTACATCATACAAGACTAACCATAAGGAATTTTTGTAAAATTTCGGGTTGTTACAAATATGGATAGACATGAATGAGAGTAAATACATAAGAAATAACTCATAAGTAAAGAGATCAACATAGGAATCATAACTTATGGGAGAAAGTCCTTAACTTACATTTAAAATGATGTGAGTTACTACATGGAATCCAACATAACCACCTATGTTGGCACAGGGAGACCACTTGTCGAGTGGAACTCCGTCAATTTTTCATGCATCTTAATAACATAAATGGCCTACGATGATCTACTAGCCTAGCCTACAAGGGCCGCTATGGTGGCACATAGTTAATGTGACAAAGAGTTTCTTCTAAGGTTCCCTTACCGAACCCAACTACGATATCACATTCAATGCTAAATCATCCCACAACATCTTTAAAACATAGCTTAGAATTATAAGTAATTATCATAAGAGTAGCTCGAACTTTAGGACCCACCAAGTGAGTATTGTCCTTTCATCTTGGGAACCTCTCTTAAACATCTTTTGGGGAAATCATCAACATGCTTTATATATTTGACAACTTAACTTTAAACCTCATTTTTAAGGCCCCATCATCATCTTAAAACATTCATAGCTTTATTGAAAACTAGGTGGGCTTTACTTTTAAAATAGGACAATCATAAATTACATGAAACGTAAGGAAATTTCTCTTTTAAAGGATCATAAAAAACGCCCAACCTTTATCATCATCAACACCCATCATGGGGTCATCATCAATTGTTAAGACATGTATATATATACACTTAGTAAAATGACCATAAGACATCATGAATATCATTTTGTAACTTAAAATATCACAAAATCTTCAAAACATCCATAATACTTTAATGAAATTTAAAGGAAAGTGTAATACTTAAAATAGGGAACTTCATGGGTCGAAGGATATCCACAAATAAACTCACATACCTTAGGAAAACCAGAGAGAAATAAGCTTGTAAGATTGAAAAGAAATGTAGAACCCTAACCTTACCTTGAGAGCCTTTCCTTGCTTTAGAAATTTTGAGAGTGAAGAAGTGAGGAATGAATGAGGGAAACTAGGGCTTGAAGGCTTAAATAGGTCCCTTTTCACATCCCCGAAATGACATAGTTTTATAATAGAACTAATGGGAATGACCAAATTGCCCCTTATTAAAAGCTGTCGGAATCGACTTACAGGACCCTGATTACGGGCTATAAGTCATTCCACAGACCATAGGTCCCATCATCTGATGACATATCTAAAAATCATGAAAAACCAACTTTGCTGGACCCAGAACAACGAGACATTAGACTGGTCATATAATCTTTCACGAGTCGTCTAATAGCTCATAGGTCACTTCCCTGGAATTTTCAATTTTTCCTTCAAGTCTAGGGTCCCTCTCATGGAACCACATACGGGTAGTACGTCGTCGTATCGGCAGTAACTTGGTCCGTGGGTTACCCCACACTTGAAAACTTTTTCCCTTCCTAAAGTCTCAGGTTATATGGACCAACCTACAAGCCCTATGTGCACATATGGGATGTAAGTCACCCCGTAAATTAGACTTCAGGTTAGATTTTCTGGCCAACTTTCCTGCTCTTAGGGCTCCTAAGCTGGGGGTCGTTACAATATCTCCCCCTTGAAAATATTTGTCCCCGAATGTACTTAAAGGCAGACTCTAAAGAGTGAAGTAATAACTAACAATCCAGCATGCATGCAAAAATATAAGTTAAACATCAGTTATCAAAATTTTAGATTTCATACTTAAAACATGTCTCAAAGCAATACATAAACATCAAAATGAATGCATTCATCATAAAAATTAAAATGCATGGAGTTAGAGGTTTTAGGAAGAATTTCTTAGTACCATAGGCTTGAGTAGAGTGGAATAGGTACAGGTAATGCTTCGTCATATTCGTTTTTGCTTCCCATGTAGCACCCTTAACTCTGGGTGCTTCCCATGTAGCACCCAGAGTGGAATTGTTCTTCACTTGTCGGGCTAAAATCTCAACTGGTACCTCTTCATAACTCAAGTACTCATCAATGTTCACATTGTGCAAAGGAATTGTGGAGCTTGGATCACCTATGAATTTTCTCAACATCAATACATGATAGATCAGATGAATCAAATGCATCTCATTAGGTAGATCTAACGCGTATGCCACTTTTGTACTCTCCTCACTACCTTGAAAGGTCCAACATATCTAGGGCTCAATTTCCTTTTCTTACCAAACCAGATCACGCCTTTCATTAGATATACCTTCAAGTAGACCCAATCACCAACTTGGAACTTAAGTTCCCTTCTCCTCACATTGAAATATGACTTTTGTTGATTTTGGGCCGTTAGTAATTTCTCCCTTATGCTTTTAATTTTCTCCATAGCATTCATCACCAAGTCTGGTCCTATTAATTCTACTTCACCAGCCTCAAACTACTCAATGGGTGATCTACACCACCTACCATACAATGCTCAAACGATGCCATTCTGATACTTGCATGGAAGCTATTGTTGTAGGCAAACTCAATAAGTAGTAGATGCTTGTCCCAACATCCTTTAAACTCCAATACACAAGACCTTAACATGTCTTCCAACGTTTGAATTATCCTTTTGATTTGCCCATCAGTTTGGGGATGAAAAATAATATTCAACTTTACTCTTGTACCAAGCCGAGTTTGAAAAGACTTTCAAAAGTGAGAAGTGAATTGAATCCCATTGTTCGATATAATGGACAATGAAATCTCATGTAACCCTACCAACTCTCGGATATACAAACGAGCATAATCTTCTGCACTAAAAGTGGTCTTAATTGATAAAAAGTGAGCCAACTTTGTCATGTGGTCTACTATCACCCATATGGAGTCAAAATGTTGTTTGGTCCTTGGAAAACCAACTACAAAGTCCATGTTGATCTCTTCCCACTTCCAAGTAGGAATTTCAATATCTTGAGCTAGGCTACTGGGCCTTTGGTGTTCAACCTTGACCTGTTGACAATTGACAATTGACACATTTAGACACGAATTGGGTAATGCCCTTCTTCATACCGCTCCACCAATAAACCTCTCTCAAGTCCTTATACATTTTGGTAGTGCTGAAATGGATGGAATATGAGGAATTATGGGCTTCTTGCATGTCAACTCCTTCAACTTTCTATCATTGGGAACACACAACCTCCCTTGATAGCGGAGTGCACCATCTCCCCCTTGTGAGAAGACTTCTACCTTTCCATCCTTTACTAAGGCTCTCAACTCAACCAAAGTGGGATCAAGATCTTGTTTGGCCTTAACATCATCAATTAAGGAGGATTCAGACCCATGAAGGACCATAGCACCACCACTTCGGGACTCTCTCAATTTTACCCCTAGTCTAGCTAGTTCATGTACATCTTTGGCCAACTCTCTTTTTCCATCATCTTCAAGGTGGGATACACTTCCCATGAATACTCGACTAAGGGTGTCAGCTACCACATTGGCTTTCCCGGGATGGTACTTCACACTCATGTCATAATCTTTAAGAAGCTCTAACCATCTTCGTTGCCTCAAATTCAAGTCTCTTTGAGTGAACACATATTGGAGGCTCTTACGGTCGATAAAGACGTCCACATGAACCCTATACAAATAATATCGCCATATTTTCAAGGCAAACACCACCGCTGCAAGCTCAAGGTCATGAGTCGGGTAATTCTTTTTGTGTACTTTCAATTGCCTTAATGCCTAGGCAATCACTTTACTATTTTGCATTAGCACACACCCTAGCTCAATTCATGAAGCATCACAATACACGACAAACCCATCATTACCTTCCAGAAAAGTCAATATTGGAGTTGTAGTCAATCAATCCTTCAAAGTTTGGAAGCTCCTCTCGCACTTGTCCATCCACACAAACTTGGCTTTCTTTTGGATCAACTTAGTACGTGGAGATGAAATGGAAGACAAATCTTGCACAATCCTTCTATAATAATCGACTAAGCCCAAGAAACTCTTTATGTCGGTAAGAGTCAATGGTATGGGCCAATTTCTCACCACTTTAGTCTTCCTCGGATCAACCTTAATACCTTCGCTATATATCACATGCCCAAGGAAGGAAACCTCATCTAGCCAAAATTCGCATTTATCAAACTTTTCATAAAGATTTTATTCCCTCAGGATTTGCAATACCACCCTCAGATGCTTCATATGCTCTTGCTCACCTCATGAGTAGATAAGGATGTCATCAATAAATATCACAACGAACATATCAAGATAAAGCTTGAACACCCTATTCATAAGATCTATAAATATTGTCGTAGCATTAGTGAGGCCAACTGACATTACCATAAACTCAAAATGACCATATCTAGTCTGAAATGTAGTTTTAGGAATGTCACTTACTCTCACCCTCAGTTGATGATAACCGGACCTCAAGTCAATTTTTAAGAAGTGAGTAGCCCCTTGGAATTGATCAAGCAAATCATCTATCCTTGGGAGGGGATACTTATTCTTGATGGTGATCTTATTTAGTTGTCGGTAGTCAATGTACATATGAAGTGACCCATCCTTCTTCCTTAAAAATAACACCGGAGCACCCCATGGAGAACGATTGGGCCTGATGAAACCCTTCTCTAATAAATCCTTTAACTTGTCCTTTAGCTCTTTCAATTCCGCTGGGGCCATCATATATGGAAGGATTGAGATAGGCTAAGTATTGGGTAAGAGATCTATGTCAAAGTCTATTTTCCTTCGAGAAGAACACCCGATAACCCATCCGAAAAGACATTAGGGAACTCATTTATAATGGGGACCGACTCAAGAGAGGGAACTTTGGAAGAGACATCTTTGACCCTTACCAAGTGGTAAATACACCCCTTGGAAATCATCTTAGGGAACTTTAAGAGGAAAATGAATCGACCCCTACATGAAGAGTTACTACCCTTCCATTCAAGAATTGACTCATTAGGGAATTGGAATTTGACTCGACGGGTTCTATAATCAATGGAAGTATAGGAAACATGCACCAATCCATCCCCAATATGACATCAAAGTCTACTATAGAAATCTTAACTAGATCACTGGGGACCACTTTATTTAAGACAAAGACTAGACAATTTTTATAGACCCTTCGTGCAATGATAGACTCTCCTACGGGGTTAGTCACCTCATAGGGTTCATGAAGGATTTTGGGACACATAAGGAACTTATTAGCAAGGAATAGGGTTACAAAGGATAAATTTTCTCCCAGATCTAAAAGTGCATACGCATTATAATCATAAACTTGTAACATACCGGTAACCATGTCTAGAGCCTCTTCGATCTCTTGGCGACCGTGAAGGGTATAAAATCGGTTAGTTCTTTAGGTGCCTTGATCTTGACCCCATTGTACTTGGGGACTTGTGCCACTGCTCCGACAATCTTGGCATGGTTTCCAGGCTTCCCACAAATAAAACAAGCATTGGTCTTGGCTAGACACTCCCCTTTGTGGGGTCTTTCGCATTTGGGGCAAGTTGGGCTTTGGGGCGTTGGATCAACCCCTTTATCTTTCGTAGCCCGGGAAAGAGTATTAGTGGACTCTTTCCTGCCACATCTTTGTCTACCTTGGAACTTCTGACCACCACTCCTTTGGTGAGAGTAGTTCCCACCATTCACACGATTCCTCTTGGACTTCCTTGCTTTCTCCCGAACCTTCTACTCTTCAATTTTTTCCACATAAGTCGTTAGGCAAGAGATGTAACCAACATTGTCATTTTGCATTCCTTGGATACCAACTCCGAGACTTCAAAAATAAATTTTCTCATATGAGTCCTTAGATCTATGACCATAAAAGGAGCATACTTTGATAACTTTGTAAACTTGAGGTCATACTCCCTCACACTCATTGTCCCCTGCCTCAAGTTGATGAATTCTTGTACCTTCGACTCCCATAGCTTGATCAAGATGAACCGGTCAAGGAAGGCACACTTGAATTCCTTCTAACCAATAGGACCCGCATCTTGGCCCCTCTCATCGACCCATTGCTCGTACCAAATCTTAGCCACTCCTTTGAGTTGGTCGACCACCAACTCAACTTTATCTTCAAACGGAATGCCCATCACTGCCACCACCCGATAGGCCTCACCGATAAACTCAAAAAGGTCCTCATTTGTCTTGGACCTATGGAACTCAAGTAGGTTCATCCACATGAAATCAAAAACTCTAGAGGCGGGGGTAGGCACTTAAAGAGGCATGACTATTTCTCTGTTAGCTTGATTGGACAAAGCTTGGGCCAACACTGTGAATGCAACTCAAAACTCCACATGAGACACCCCTTCATCCTCTTAGAGTGGAGGGACCTATCCCTCAGGAGTGCCTCATTGGTGGGGAGCTCTTCGTGGAGACATGACCTATAAACAAGAAAACGCTCATCATTAGTTAGCAAAAAAACTTATTTAACTCTAAGGAATGACATGAGTAAGAAAGAAGAGAAGAATTTCCTAAATTATCTCATAGCCTCTCACTTACGATAGTGGTGCACTTCACAACCTTGAATGAGACTCTGTGCTATGGGGTATGCATGGACATCTGAGGAACATTTTAAAACCTCGTGCTCTTATACCAAGTTTGTAATGACCCGACCTAGGGGTCTAGTCACCACAAAAGGAATGAGATACTCGTAAGCACCTCATCCAAGCCATCTCAAGCTTCTTAAGCATTCATAGGCATTGAGTAAACATATTTATGGAAAACATGGGGGAATGAGGGACTGTGGGTCATTTGAATAGTAAAGCAATATTTAAAAAAATAGTGGAAATAACTAACATATGTTATCCATAAGCATACCACTAATACATAAATGTGGAACCGATAATAGTCAGTTTCCAACAAATAGAAAAAATGTCTAGAGATAACAATATAAAAAGTAAAAGCCTTATAAGGGGTATAAGTATATCGTCTAAAAATAACAAAAATACAAGATAGAAGAAAAAGTGAAAAAATCCTGAACTAAGGGCTAACCATAAGCAAAAGTACTAGTCTGGCGTGCCAACAACTAACCACAAGTCGGTGGAGGAGTGCCTATCCCTACATGGTTAAATCATGCAGGCAAAATATGTGGTAGTACATCTGAATATATTAAGTATGTGAGATGCAATGCAATGACATCATTTGAGAGTGTAACATAAGAGTGCATATAAAATGGAAGATGTATAATGTAAGCTTAAGCATACAAAAGGAATATGGATCGACGTGAATGAGAGTAAATACATAAGAACTCATAAGTAAAGCGATCAACATAGGAATCATAACTTATGGGAGAAAGACTTTAACCGATATTTAAGACCATGTGAGCTACCACATAGAATCCAACATAACCTCCTACGTTGGCACAGGGAGACCATTTGCCGAGTGGAACTCCGTTAACTTTGCATACATCTTAATAAGATAAATAGCCTACGTGGATCCACTAGTCTAGCCTACAAAGGCTCCTATGGTGGCACATAGTTAATGTGACAAAGAGTTGCTTCTAAGTTTCCCTTATTGAACCCCACTACGATGTCACATTCGGTACTAAGTCATCCCACAGAATTTTTAAAACATAGCTTAGAATTATAAGTAATAATCATAAGAGTAGCTCGAACTTTAGGATCCACCAAGTGAATATTGTCCTTTCATCTTGGGGACCTATCTTAAACATCTTTTAGGGCAGTTGTTAACATGATTTATATATTTTACAACTTAACTTTAAACCTCATTTTTAAGTCCCCATTATCATCTTAAAACATTCATAGATTTATTGAAAAGTAGGTGGGTTTTACTTTTAAAATAGGGGAATCATAAATCACATGAAACACAAGAAAATTTCTCTTTTAAAGGACCATTGGAAATGCCCAACCTTTACCGTCATCAACACCCATCAGGGGGTCATCATCAATAGTTAAGACATGTATATATATACTTAGTAAAATGACCACAAGACATCATGAATATCATTTTGTAACTTAAAACATCACAAAATCTTCAAAATATGCATAATACTTCAATGGAATTTAAAGGAGAGTATAATACTTAAAATGGGAAACTTCATGGGTGGAAGGATACCCACAAATGAACTCTCATCCCTTGAAAAAATCAGAGAGAAACAAACTTGCAAGATTGGGAAGAAATGTGAAATCCTTGCTTTACCTTAGAAATTTTGAGAGTAAAGAAGTGAGGAATGAATGAGGGAAACTATGGCTTGAAGGCTTAAATAGGTCCTTTTTCTAGTCCCCAAAATGACAAAGTTTTAGAATAGAACTGATGGGAATGACCAAGCTGCCCCTTATTAAAAGCTGCGGAATCGACTTATGGGACCCCGATTACAGCCCGTAAGTCGTTCCACAGGCCGTAGGTCCCATCGTCTGATGACATATCTAAAAATCTTAAAAAACTAACTTTTTTGGACCCAGAACCACGAGACATCAAACACTCGGTATAATCTTTCACGGGTCGTCTGATAGCTCGTAGGTCACTTCCTTGAAATCTCCAATTTTTTCTTCAAGTCTAGGGTTCGTCTCACGGAACCACACACGGGTCTTAACTTGGTTCGTAGATTAACCCACACTTGGAAACCTTTTTCCATCCTGAAGTTTTAGGTTTTACAGACCAACCTACGGGTCATATGTGCACTTACAGGCCGTAAGTCACCCCGTAAACCAGACTTCAGGTCAGATTTTCTGACCAACTTTTTTGCACTCAGGGCTCCTAAACTGGGTGTTGTTACTCGTTACAAATGTACTAAAAAAAATTTATCTTATGCCTTAAATATGTCACGTGAAAAGTTAAAATTAAAAATTTACCAAAAAAAGGAAATAAATCATTCTTTTTGAAATAGACTAAAAAGAAAAGTATGTCATTCTTTTTTAAATGAAAGAAATAATAAAATAATAATAAGAAAATTATTTTCCATAGAAGATTTTTACTTCTCTTTGAGAGATGAATTACAATAAAGGTATCTATTACTTGTAGAGAAAAACTAGTTTAATCTCAAAGTTAAAGTTCTAGCTAATTTATACTATATTAAAAGCGTAAAAATGCTTATAAATGTTGTTTGAATTTTTTCAATTTCATTAAAATGCTCCGCATTAGATAAAATCATCTTTTTGCTATTTTTTTCTTAATTTGTTATTTTATTTTTATTAGTTTTAAGATTCACTTTTGAATTAGAATTTCTTTATATTTAGAATTCACTTTTGATTTAGGACTATTCTACATTAATAATTATCTAGGCCATGAAGAAAAAAATGATAAAATTATTATTTTTCTAATATTTAAGACTTTAACATTAACTAAAATTTTGATTATCAAATATTTTGTTAATAAACGTATGTAATATAACAAATTTAAAAAGTAAAAGAGTAATTAAAATTACGTTGAAACATTAAATTACTCTTTTTATATTTAGAAATCTTTTTTAAAATTAAATTTTAATAAACTATTATTTAACTCCTAACTATTCAACTCCAAATTATAACTTTATGTATCTATAAACTATTAACATATCTCTACATTATAAGCAATTGAATTGATTTTTTTATCCTTACTCATTCCTATTGCATCAAATTAATAGCATTTATTTAATTTTGTTTATATAAATATTGTATTTGTTTTAATGGCAAGTACTATTTATATATAATTTTTAAATTGACACAGCAGATAGGTGCAAAGCACTTACGTTGAACTAGTCTTTAAATAAACATATATTTACTATATTACAATAATATTTAAAACTTGTTTGATAGATAGTGTCTTTATTAAATAGGTCATGTATTGGACTTATTATGGGAGCCCAAACTCGTCCGAAAGTGTTACTCAATTTAAAAAATAATTCAGGAATAATTACCTTTTTGAGGGTTATTTATAAAATATTTATTGTTTTTAAACATATTTTTTATTTATTACTTTAAACTATCATATTTAAAAAATATTTATCATTTATAGCCACTAAATGCACTTAAAATGTATTATACGTATTTTGACTAAAAAATGCACGTTATATTAAAATGAATTACGCATGTAATATAAATGTATTACACTATGTATAAAAGTATGGTTTACAAGCAATTAAAATGTATTATACTTATTTTGACTAAAAAATGCACGTTATATTAAAATGAATTACGCATGTAATATAAATGTATTACACTTAAGTATAAAAGTATGGTTTACATGCAATATAGATACATCATAAGTATTTTAAAATGCATTAGGCTTTTTTTGATTGAAAAATCTACACTATATATTAAAAAGGAATTATATATGTATTAAAATTATGTAAGTTGTAAATGGTATATATTTTCTAAATTTGATATATTTACGTAAGTTTTTCAATAACTAATGGATCGGGTCAATCTAAGTTGGTTCACTTGATAGGTTTAACCGCATATTGTTGTACGCAATATGTCTTATTTTATATCAACACGTAAAATTTTGTTCTTACAAGCAATGATTTATTTGTTTATCGGAGGCACTCAACATCAAATCAACTTGGATATAAACTACCCTATAAAAATAAACGAATTAATTATACAACCTAAAAATTATGCTCTTAACTCAATTTATATTAAGCTAGAAACTTTGCAAATGTCAAGTTATAGGTTGACAATAAACGCACATGTGATCATCTTATATATGCTTCTTTCTAAGACACACATTGTAGACCCTCAAGTTAGGAGCCTAGAAAGTGCAGAAAAGTTGGACTAAATATGTTCAGAGGTCAGTTCACGAAGCTACGTCCACGGCTCATAGTTTGGACCGCGAGCCATAGGCCAGGCTCGTGGATGGGGGCCTCAGAAAGTTGAAATTTCCCTAAGTGTAAAATGGTCCACGAAGGGAACATATGACTCGTAGAAGTAATCACGGTTCGAGGAAAGGGTTGTAGGTGTGAGTTCCAAATATGAAGGAAATTTGGAGTTTCTGGAAGGTAGCCCACAATTAATAGGACGACCTGTAGTCCTAGGCAGGACCCGTAATTGGCCTTCGTAGATAGGGTAAAAAAGAGTAGATTTTTTCTAAGTATGAAAGGACTCCATGAGGTCATCCACAACTCATGGATTGATGTACGACCCGTGGATAGGTGTTTCGTGGTTGGTGGTTAATAACCAATTTCTAATGATTGAAAAAGGAGAACGGGATGACGAGAATCATGGTTTGTGGTTCAATCCACGACCTGTAATCGGGGTCTTATGGATTGCATTCGGCAGTTTTAATGAAGGAAAATTTATCCTTTTTGCCAATTCTAATCCTAAACTATGTCATTTTTATGAACCTTTAGGCCCTTAAACAAACCTTGAAGCCCTAGATTGCCATTCCTTTTTCATTCTTCCACTTTCTCACAAAGCCTAAGACATTCATCCTCTTCAAGAACAAGCTAAGGAGGCTAGGGTTTTCAAGGGTCTCTTCCATAACAACAAATTCCTTCTTCATAGACTTACCCAAGGTATGTGAGTTAATTTGTAGGTCTCCTTTCACCCACAAAGTCCTACATTAAAAGCTTTTACCTTTTTTTAAGTTTCTTAATTTCTACCATGCATGCTAATGATGATTTCATGATGTTTCATGTTATAAAATGCCTTTAATGTTACCATGAGATGTTATATCAAGTATTTTCATGAGTTTGAGTTAAGGGTGATGACTCCAATGATTAATGTTTTGAATGTTAATGTGTAGGCTATTTTGCATATTTTGAATAAACATATATTCTCATGATCAATGATTAATGTTTTGAATGTTGATGTGTGGACTATTTTGCATATTTTGAATAAGCATATTTTTCCATGATCATGCATGAACCAAATGATTTATGAATGTTTTAACTTATAACTAAGCCCACTAAGTTTAAAGTCAATCCTTGCATGTTATATGATGAAAGGTAAGACACAAAAGAAAGGTTTTAAAGTTATGATTTGTCAAAGATATAAGCCTATTGATAATGCCCTAAATGATGTTTATGATGGTCCCTAAGATGGAAGGACAATTATCACTTGGTGGTTCCTTAAGTTTTGAGCTACTCATGAGATTGCTACTTATGATTATAAGTGTCATATTTTGACTAATTTTATGTTCAAAAGAATTTGGTGGGATGACTTAACACTGAATGAGGCATCGAGATGGGGTTCAATAAGGGAACTCTAGAAGCAACCTTTTACCCCATTAACTATGTGCCACCATAGGAACCCTTGTAGGCTAGGCTAATGGATCGACGTAGGCCATTTATGATACATGATGATGCATACTATGTGATGGAGTTTCACCCAACAAGTGGTGTCCCCGTACCAACATAGGGGGTTATGTTGGATTCTATGTAATAGCTCACATGGTCTTGTATATCGGTTATGGTCTATTCCCACAATGTCTATGATCAATGCCTATGTTCCATCATATGTGATTCACTTGTGCATTACTTTCATCCATATTAAGCGTAATTCCTTATGCATGCTTAAGCTCATCTAAAGGCTGTCTTTACCATTTTCATGCATTAAAATCTTTTAACTTATGAATGATAACATTACAATTTCATGTTTTCATTGTATCTCACATACTTAGTACATTCCAAAAGTACTAACACATATTTTTCCTACATGATTTAACCATGTAGGGAAAGATGCTCCTCTCCCAACTTATGGCAAGTTCCTTCGATGTTCAAGACTAGTTTTATTGTGGTGAACCCTTAGTTTGGGACTCTACATATTTCCTTTCTTGCAATGTATTTCGAACTTGAGGTATATGTTAGTTTTTAGAGGCTTTTACTTTCTATGTTGTTAAAGTTTGGAATCTTTTCTATTTGATAGAAACTGATCGTTTACCTGTTCCAGTTTATCTGTGGTCTAGTTGGTATGTTCATGGATACTATGTATGTTTTAAGATGATATATTTATTTCAAATGATGTCCCATAGTCCCTACCCCCTTTACTTCCACAAATGTATGAGGTTTTGGCCTATGAATTCTTGATATGCAAAGATGGCTTGGATGAGGTGCCTACGGGTGTCTCATTCGTCGTGTGACGACTAGACCCTAGGCTTGGATCATTATAAATTTGGTATCAGAGCACAAGGTTCTAAAATATTCTTCGGATATCCAAACATACCAGGTTGAGTAGAGTCTCATTCAAGGTTTTGAAGCACGCCATAATCAAGAATGAGAGGTTATGAAGTGCTTAGGAAAGTCTTCCCCTGTTACTTATTCATGTTGTGCCTTTAGAGTTGTCTAAGGTTCCCCTATAACTAAAAATGATCTTTTGTTATTTCTAGATGCTGCCGCTAAGAAGGGCTCCATAACCAAGGAACACACCTGAGCAACAAGCCCCTCTACTGCAACAAGATGATGAGGTGTCTCATGTGGAGTTTAGAGTCACATTCACCAGGCTAGCCCAAGTTTTGGCTAACCAAGCCAATTAAGAGATTGTCATTCCTCCCCAAGTGCCTACTTTGGCTACACAGGTTAGAGACTTTATGTGGATGAACCCTTTAGAGTTTTATGGTTCCAAGATGGAAGAGGATCCCATAGACTTCATTGATGAGGCTTATTGGATTATCGCCGTAATAGGAGTTCCCTCAAAAGAGAAGGCCGAGTTGGTGTCCTCCCAATGAAAAGGGGTATCAAAGATATGGTATGAGCAATGGGTGGAGGAAAGGGGCCAAGGAGCGAGTCCAATTGAATGGGAAGAGTTTAAGGTGCTTTCTTGGGTTGGTTCTTTCTGATAGAGTTGAGGGAGGACCAGGTACAAGAATTCATCAACCTCAAACATGGACATATGAACGTGAGGGAGTATGCTCTAAAGTTCACCAAACTCTCCAAATATGTCCCTTTCATGGTAGCAGACCCAAGAGCTCGGATGAGCAAGTTCATATTCGGTGTAACAGATTTGGTGTCAAAGGAGTGCAAGACAACCATGCTAGTGAAGAAGATGGACATATCCTAGTTGATGGCATATGCCGAGAAAATTTAGTAGGAAAAGTTAAGAGAGAGATTTAGGGAGTCCAAGAGGACTCAGGTTGATGATGGGCGATATTCTCACCAAAAGAGTAGAGGCCACAAGTTCCAAGGTGGCCAAAGGTCTATCAATACTCCTTCTCCCCGATCCGCCAAAGTTAAGGGGATAGTTCTAAAGACTCAAACCCCAAATTTCCCCAAGTATGGGAGGCCCTACAAGGGAGAGTGCTTGGCCAGTTCAAATGCTTGCTTCAAGTGTGGAATGCTCGGGCACTATGCCAAGGATTGTTGGAGTGGAGGTGCAATGCCCCAAGGAAAAGATAGGTAAGTTCAAGGTGCCCTAAGAACCAATCGTTTTTATGCTCTTCATGGCTGACAAGAAGTTGAAAAGGCCCCAAATGTTATTACCAGTATGTTGAAAGTTTATAATTTTGATGCATATGCATTGTTAGATCCGGGAGAAAATTTGTTATTTATAACTCCTTTTCTTGCAAATAGATTCCATGTATGTCCTAAAGTCCTTCATGAGACTTATGAAGTATGTACACCTTGTAGGAGAGTCCATCATTACATGAAGGGTCTATAAAAATTGTCCCATTTCTATCTTGCATAAAGTGTTCCCTTATGATTTAATAGAACTCTCTATGGTTGATTTTGATGTTATACTTGGGATGGAGTGGTTGCATGATTCCTATGCTTTCATTGATTGTAGGACTTGTAGAGCCAAGTTCCAATTCCCAAATGGGTCTCTTCTTGAGTGGGAAGGTAGAAATTCTTTATGTAGAGGTCAATTTTGTTTCCTCTCTAAAGGCCCAAAAAATGATCTCAAAGGAGTGCACACATATCATTTAGTAAGGGTCAAATATGTCACTTCCAAAATTCCTTCTCTTGAGTCGGTTCTCATTGTCAATAAATTTCCTGATATCTTTTCGGATTAGTTATCAGGTGTTCTCTCGAAAGGAAAATGGATATCGACATATACCTCCTACCCGACACTCAACCAATCTCAATTCCTCCTTATAGAATAGCTCCCGCGGAGTTGAATGAATTAAAGGAACAATTGAAGGATTTTTTGGAAAAGAGTTTTATTAGACCTAATATGTCCCCATGGGGTGTTCTGGTCTTGTTTGTAAGGAAGAAAGATGGGTCACTCCACATGTGTATAGATTACCAACAACTTAGCAAGGTCACTATTAAAAATAAATATTGTAACACCCTGCATGTTGTTAGACATGAAAGCTGAAAGTTAAGACATTTTAAGACTGACTTGGTCAGAGCCAAACCATGGCTTGTGGATGAGACCACGAGCCGTAGAAGGGTCTCGTGGACCATTATCCCGTAAAGTTGGAAAATCATGGATTTATGGAGATGGTTCCATGATTAATAAAATAGATCGTAGATAGAACCACGACCTGTATAATGTGTTGTGGAAAGGAAACCTGAAAAACATGGAATTTTCTGAGTTTGGAACTACTCTATGAAGGGACTTACAACCCGTGTAAGGAACAACGGGTCTGTGAGACCCTGTGATTTTTGTCTTTCATAATATACATATTGTGGCATGTTGTATAAAACATATAGGAATCTGGATATAAACCAAGGCTAATAAGGCTTCAAGTAGGTGGTAATATCAGTGGATTAAAGTTTTAAGTCAAAGGAATCCCCTAAATGCATATTCGGGATTAGAGAGATGGCCCAAGTGGCACCTTACCCTTTTTGGGAGATTTAAATTGAGTTTCACTTCTCAGATGGGACTAAGAGTGCATAATTTGATAATAATGTATTGTTAAGGGGTATTTTAATATCCCAAAGTTCATATGTTAAGTTTCGGAGTCAAGAAAGTTGCAAGATAAATTTGGACAAAGCTACCGTAAGCTTCTTTAAGAAATCCTTTTTAAATTTGGGTGCAATGTACCAGATCATATCTCCCAAATTATAAGGAGTTAGAAGTCTCATAACCTATCAAATTGAAGGTATACGAGTCTAGTTTGCAACGCACAAAACCACGTATCAATCCAACTTCAGAATAAAAAGTTATGAGAGGTTTACTAAAGTAATGGAGTTCATGAACTTGAGGCAAGGTGGTATGGGTATGAGGGAATATTCCCTCAAGCTTACAAAGTTCTCCAGGTATGATCCTTCGTTAGGTACGACTCTAGGGACCGCATGAAGAAATTCACTTTGGGTGTGTCTAACTTTGTAAAGATACAGTGTAAGGCCGTGATGCTTATAAATGATATTGATATTTCTAGGATGATGACATATGCCAAAAAAGTGAAGAGTGAGAAACTTCAAAAGATGAGGACGAGGGAGTCCAAGAGAGCTTGACATGATGGTGGATTTTCTTATGGTAAGATCGGTGGTGGCAGTTTCTAACAAGGCCAAGGATAGTACAAAGGTGCTTCTTAAATGTTTGACAAAGAAAGGGTGTCTAACCCTAAAGCTCAAGGTGATGTTGTGAAAGGTGGTACTATTCCTCCTAGGTGTCCTACGTATGGTGTAACAACTCGAAAATTTTAGAACTTTGTAAAGTTGATTAAGATCTTATTTTAACCTACCATGGTTGGTTAATGATCTTCATGAGTCCCTCTTGAATGGTCGTATTCAAAGAAATCGTATTGGTTATGTTTTACATGACGTCTTGTGGAAGTACTGAATTTAAATCGCCATATCTCTTAGCACAAGTAGAATTGGGAAAGCCATGACCTATCAAACTGAAGCTCTTTGAGTTATCTTTTCAACTTACTTAGTTTCACTTGATTCGTAGTTTGGATGAAGAAGTTATGGCCTTGTTGGTGGGACTGCCTGCACAGGGATCCTTTTCTGGAATTTGGCTAAGGCACACTCCCATAGTGGCCTTCACGGACCGTGTGCCACTTCATGGTCCGTGAAGAGTCCCGTGTTACCTCTTATGAGGTGTGGTAAGGTGTTTTGGGATAGCCTTGACTTAAGGATTGGTTCTATGTATAAGGTTAGCATTCCAGAAATCGCGTCAACGAGGATGTAGGGTTCACAGACCATGTGAGGCCTTATGGGCTGTGAATCTATCCATGTGAACATGCCAGCCAAGGCTCTTAGCCTAGTGAGGCTCCATGGACCAGTTCATGGTCCGTGTGAAGCCTCACGGACCGTGAGGCCTACCATGTGGATGCGGGAGTAAAAGTTTTCTAAGTATGGAATTATCGTCTCAGACTTTCATTGATGAAATATTTTTAAGTGTCGCTTCATGGTGGGGTTCATGGTCCGTGAGACACTACATGGTTCATGTAGTGGACTATGAGGGTGACGTTGGCAAATTTTTATTACCGTTTTATTAATAGTTTAATTGTAATTTTTGTGATTCGTAAGGACATTTTGGTCTTCCTAAGCCCTCATAAACCCCTGAATTAGCCTATACACCTGCATTCAATTCAAATTCTCCCAACACTTAGAATTATATTCAAATTCTCTCTTCTAAAGGCTCTCTTCCAAGTGCGGGTTGAATGTTGGAATTGGAATTCAAGGAAGTCTTCTTCTTCAATCTCTCTTGTCTCTAAAGCTTCTAGTTAATCAAGGTATGTGAGAATTTATTCATGGCTCCTTTCAACCATGAAGCCCCAAATGAATTTTTTCAATTGATTTTATGAAATTAAACTTACTTTAAATATGGGTTTTTAAATCTATTGTTGATTTGATTAAATTGAAGCATGGTCAATGTTTAATTGTTAATTTTAAAGTGAATTAAGCCCTAATTTATTAAATTCCATTAGTTTTATGAAGGTTCAATTATGCATGTCCCCTTTAAGCTTTAATAAATGCATGGGTAATGTTAATTGAATTTTAATTGTTGATTTAACTTTGAATTTTATATGGATTCTTCTTATTATGAGTTTAATTTATGAATTCTAACTACCCATGCTACTCTCATCATCATTCATGACATTTGCATTCATGAGCATGGATTTTATGAAGCTTTTGATGTGGGCTAAGTCCCAAATATGTTTATGACTATGATTTTGAACAAGTATGAGTTATGACAAGAATGTGATCACATAATGTCTATGATTTGGCTCTTTGAGCAAATACGGGTGTTTACACTAATATGATTGATTTGTATGGAGCTACTCCTATTCATGTAGTATGACATGAAAACATATTGTTTTCCCCAATGAAGTGTGTTTGACTTTTTAGTCACGTATGCATGAATGTGAAGTAAGTGATTTGGCCTTTAAGCCTAAATGTGCATGGTTTGATTTCAAAATACTTATCCTTCGTTTGAAAGCATGTATATGTATATATATTCTTGTGGGATGATGATTTAACACCAAATGGGATATGAGTAGTAAGTGGGCTATCCCAAGGGTCCCACTCCTCTCTCTTGAACTATGTGCCAACACACGATATGGTAACGCTTACCAAAATGACCAGGTCGTAAAGTACAGTTACAATATGATATGATATGATATGGAAATCCTTATGAAATGACCGAGTTGTAAGGAAGGTGGCCATCACACCAAAATGCCCGGTTCGTGAGGTGTGATGTAGATTACCTTTGGCAAGTAGTCTACTCTCATCCGATGGAAAGCCTCATTGGGCGGATTCATGTTGTAGATCACATGGGTTTGAGATGTCGGTTATGGTCACATCTATTTTATATGTAAGTATTTTGGTATTGCATGCATCATGTGCTTCATGGCACATTGATATACTATTCTTTCCTATATTCTCTTTCTATATATGTTCCCTTGTCATCTAACATTGGTTTACAAGTTGGTCATGTTCATATGCATTGAATGCTCGAATACTTAGTGCATTCTATGTGATATCCTATATTCTTCATCTACATGATAGGGGCCAAAGTTAATATCTATCCACCTTTGGACGGTTAGCTTGGTGATCTCGAATTATTGCTAGTAGTGAGCCCTTTACTTTAAGGGACAAACCCACCTTCCTCTATCTTATGGTTTTTATATCTTTTCTATCTTATGACTTGAGGGTGAGCCCGGGACATGTCATGGCCCCTGTTTTATCCTATGTAGAGGAATTGTTGGACATATCAAATTCTATTGTACACCCTTATTATATGCTTGATTGAGATGCTATGACTATATCATGCTTTAACTATGGCTATACTTATGTTATTATGATATGTTTTAATGGGAATGTGCTTATGTGGAAAGTCCCAAGTCCCTTCTTTCCCCCATAGCTTGAGTCATACTTACCCGCCCCATAGAACGTAGTTGCTATGTGCTATGTGATATGTAAATCCCCTTCCCAACGACATCCCTATAACTTGAGTCCAAAATCCTGTAATCCCTTATAATTATGTGCTTCTTGTTAAATTATGTGCTTCAAAACCAATGATGTGTAAGTTGATGCTAAGATGGCTTGATTGAGGACTCTCGAGTTCTCATTCGCCATATCACATCTAGGCCCTACCCCCAGGTCGTGACATATGGGAAGAATCATGTTAGATAATGTTTGAGAGGAACAAATGGTTGCTTTGATTGTGGAAAAGGGACACAAGATTGTCGCGTGTCCTAATATTGCTGATAAAGGTAAAGAAGGGCATCCACAAGGTCAAGTACCTCAAATAGGATAAGGGAAACAAGGTACCCAAGCTGAAGGCGGTGGTCTTCATGGTAATTGGTTCTATGCTTTGCATGATAGCAAAGAGGTTGAGGAGTTTCTCTATATGGTTACTGGTATGTTAAGAGTCTTTGATCATGATGTGTATGTTTTTTTCTTGACCCTAGTGGTAATATGTCTTTTATTACTCCTTACCTTACCATAAAGTGTGATGTGCCTCCGAAAGTATTGCTAGAACCTTATTCGATCTATACTCCGATTGGTGATTCAATCTTTGTCAAGAAATTCTATAAAGGTTGTTTAGTATCGGTCTTGCATAGAGTCTTTCCATGTGATCTTATTGAGCTTGATATGATCAATTTTGATTTTATTCTTGGTATGAATTGGTTGCATGCATCTTATACTTCTATTGATTAGAGGACCCGTAGGGTCACATTCAAAGTTCCTAATGAGCCTATCCTAGAATGAAAGGGAAACAATTTGGTGTTCAAAGAAAAGTTAGTTTCTTATATGAAGGATATGAAAATGATTTTCAAATATTGCCTATATCATGTTGTCCGAGTCATGGATGTTTAGTCCAATCTTCTTATTATTCTTTTGGTCCCTATAGTTAATATGTTTCCCGATGTCTTCCCCGATGATTTGCCTGATATTCCTCCCATGAGGGAAATTGATTTCGATACTGATCTCTTGCCCGACACCCAACCTATTTCTATACCTTCGTATCGAATGATCCCGACGAAGTTGAAAGAATTAAAGGATCAATTAAAGGATTGGTTGACAAAGGATTCATAAGGCCTAGTGTGTCTCTATGGGGTGCTCCTGTATTATGTTTAAGAATGAAGGATGGTTCACTTTGGATGTGTATGGATTATAGGCAATTGAATAAGGTGACTATCAAAAACAAGTATCCACTTACAAGGGTCGACGACCTATTTGATCAACTACAAAGTGCAAGTAACGTTTCTAAGATTGATCTTCGGTCTGGATATCACCAACTGAGGGTGAAGGAAGATGACATCCAAAACAAGGCATTTAGAACTCAGTATGGTCACTTTGAATTCTTGGTTATGTCATTTGGATTAACAAATGCCCCTGCCACTTTCATGGATTTGAAGAATAAGATCTTCAAACCATATTTGGACATATTTATGGTTCTGTTCATAGGTGACATATTAGTTTAGTCACGGTATGTAAAAGATTATGAAGACCATTTAAGGATTACCTTGCAAACATTGAGAGATAGACAATTCTCTGCCAAGTTTAGTAAGTGTGAGTTTTGGCTAGGAGAGGTGGATTTTCCAAGTCACATTATTTCGAGTTATGGTATTAGAGTTGACCCAAAGAAAATGGAGGCAGTGAGGAATTGGCTTAGACTGTTGTCTCCATTTGATATTAGGAGCTTTTTGGTCTTGGCTGGATATTATAGAAGGATTGTTAAAGGATTTTCCTCTATTGCCTCTCCTTTGACTAAGTTAACTCAAAAGAAGGAGAAATTCTAATGATCTGATGAATGTGAAAAGAATTTTCAAGTTTTGAAGGATGGTCTTACGTCGGTTCTTATTTTAACATTGCCCGAAGGTCCAGATGGTTTTGTTGTGTATTGTGATACCTCAGATGTAGGTTTGGGTTGTGTTTTGATGCAACATGAAAAGTCATTGCCTATGCCTCAAGGCAATTGAAAGTGCATGAAAGGAATTATCTGACTCATGATCTTGAGTTGTTGGACATTATACTTGCATTTAAGATTTGACAACATTATCTCTATGAGGTGCATGTTGATATATTCTACGAACACAAGAGTTTGCAATATGTATTTAGCCAAAGGAATTTGAACCTAAGGAAAAGGATGTCATTGGAACTTTTGAATGACTATGATGTGAGTGTGATGTATCATCCCGGCAAGCCAAATGTTGTGGCTAATGCATTGAGTAGAATGTCCATGGGCAACATTGCATGTATTAAGAATAGAAAGAAAGAGTTGGTTAAAGAAGTGCACCATTTGGCCTGTTTAGGTGTGAGGTTGAATGATTTGAGTAATGGTGGCTTATTGGTGGAAGATGGAGCAGAACTGTCTTTAATAGAGGAGTCGAAAACAAAAGAAGGCATGGATTCTACATTGGTTAAATTGAAGGAGTTGGTAGGTTATAAGAAGGTGGAGGTCTTCTCACAAAGGATAGATAGAGTGCTATGTTACCAAGGGCGGTTATGTGTGCCCATTAATGGATTAAGGGAAAATATGCTTGATTAAGCTCACAATTCTAATTATTTTATTCTTTTGGGATTCACCAAAATGTATAGAGATTTGAGAGAAGTGTATTGGTGGAGTGACATGAAAAAAGACATAGCCAAGTGTGTCATTGGGTGTTCAAATTATCAATAAGTGAAGGTGGAACACCAAAGACCGAGTGGTTTGGCCCAAGATATTGAAATACCTACTTGGAAGTGGGCGGAAGTAAATATGGATTTCATCATGGATTTGCCAAAGACTAGAAAACAATTTAACTCAATATGGGTGGTTGTGGTTAGAATGACGAAAACAACCCACTTGTTGCCAGTAAAGACTTCTTATAGTGATGAAGATTATGCTTAGGTCTACATTCAAGAATTGATAAGGACGCATAGGGTACCGTTGTCTATTATATCAGATAGAGGTGCTCAATTTACTTCTTATTTTTGGAAGTCTTTCCAAAAAGGCCCTGGTGCAAAGGTGAAACTAAGTACTGTAATCCATCCTCACAGGGATGGCCAATTAAAAACAATGATACAAATGCTGGAGGATATGTTGAAGGCGTGTGTGCTTGATTTTAAAGAAAGTTGGGATGATCACTTACCACTTATCGAATTTGCTTATAACAGTCGTTTTCAATCAAGTATCGATATGGCACCATTTTAAGCCTTATAAAGTAGATGGTACAGATCACCAGTAGGATGGTTTGAAGTTAGAGAGATGTCCTTGATTGGACCAGATTTGGTACTTGATACCATGGATAAAGTGAAGGTCATAAAAGAAAGATTGATGTCTGTACAAAATCGTTATAAGTCATACGCCGATGTTAGAAGAAGGGATCTTGAATTTGAGGAAGGTGATTGGGTTTATTTGAAGGTTTCACTGTGATGACCTAGACCTAGGTCCTAGCCGTGACATGACAAATGCGACACCTGAAGGTATCCCATCCAAGAATCGTGTTCATACCATAACCATACATAAGGTAAAAAAATAAGCATACATAAGAGAATAAGCAAGCGAAACATGTAAAATATGAAAATATCATAGCTCCCATAGAGGACTTTTACACCAATCCATAGAGTCCAACAGAGGCCTCTACATCATAAGATCTTGGCGGGGTCTAGAACATAGCATACTAGTTCACCCTCAAGACATATATCAAAGAAAATGATAAAGTCTAAACAGGTGGAAACAACATAAATTGGGTTGCTCTCGAAGCATGGAAACTCACTAGCAATCTTCAATCTTGTAATCTAAATCTAGCCACGAATTGAAATAGTCACATCATCATCCATCCCAACATGGTTAGAACATGTAGGCAAAGAAGTATGTGTTAGTACATGAAGTGCACTAAGTATGTAGGTATGCCACAAATCAATGGACATCATAATAATATCAATATGCATAGTCATAATCAATAGAGTAAGGACACAATATGTATGAGCAATGCAAGTTTAAAATCATGAGAATAAACATCATCAAAATATTTTATCATTTTAACATACATATATGGGAATAACACCATAATCAACATATAAGACCATACAGACTATTACATGGAATCTCAATGTTCCCTCTACATCGATCAAAAGAGGAGTCTACTTTGCTAAGGTAAACTCAATCCTCACCCTATAGGCTCTATCTTAACACGGTGAGTGTCCATTAAATGTTATATGGATCCATTAGCACACCTTTAAGAAATAAAAATGTGAACATCATTCCCATGGTGGCACATAGTTATGGGACTATGAAATCTACCAAAGTTCTCTTGTTTCTAAGTCATATCCCACCGAATACTTAAATCATGCATATACATAGTTTTAAACATAATTCACACTTCATTAAAATCTTGATTTCATAGTTTGTAAATAATCATCATAATTTTTCATGAAACATTATGCCATAAGAGTAGTCCATCTACTTTACTTGTCATCAAGGCGTGGTAGATATTTCAACCTTAATCATTATCATAAACCTGTGGGTTTTCATCACCCTCTTGACCATAACATTATCATTATCATTGTCATAATATCACCATTGTAATAAATCATGCTTTTTCATATACTTGAAGTCATAACATAGTCCATTATAGGAGACTAGGGCTAAGTGTGGATTCATGAATAATTGAGTCAAAATCATGAAATTAGATGAGGTTTATAGAGAAAACGTGCAATTTAAAACCAATTTTGGATCATTAGTAAGGGAACCCACATCATATCATTAAGCCCTAATCTTGCATACTTGGAATCATATATTTGAACTTGAAAGTCATATAAAATCATATAATCCTTCATAATTCATGCATAGGTAGGTTTAATAATCATGGAATATTCATAATTCATGCATTGGAAATCATAGTATAATAGCCCATAAGAAATCATCATGAAAATTTGTAGAAAAACATGTTTTGGATTGGGTTCATGGATGAAACTATTCCATGAATGAAACCCTACATACCTCAAGTGAGAATCCTTGGAATTAAAGATGAAAATCTAAAAAAACTTTGGCCAAACCTTCAAACCCTAGCTTCAATGAAATCCTTGAGTTAGAGAGAGAAATATTGAGAACCTTTTGATAGAATTTTGAGAATGAATGACTTTGAATGATTTAGGAATATGACTTACAGGAATTAGGTCAGTTAGGGTTGTTAAGAGAGACAAAATAATGTAGTTTAGGATTTAAATGAATTAAAAATTTTAAAAATGCCCTTCATTAAATACTACCGATGCCAACCATGAGACCCCATCCACAGGCCATGGTTCAACATACAAATCGTACCTTGGCTCATAGAACTTCATGTCATAAAAATTGAGTTACTGGAATTCGCATTTTCTAAACTACGAACATGCAGGAGGACCTGCTAATCCATTTAAGGGTCGTAGGTCCTCTTGTAGAAGTGATCTAGACTAGGAAAAGTTTAGGCCCTTTAGGAATCCTTTCTATGAAAACTTGGACGAGTCGTGGTTGCATAAAAAATCCATCCTATTAATCGTATATCAACTTCTAGAGACTCTCAAAATTTCCAATTTCCTTCGCTCAATCCACGAAATCATCCTATGACCCATGGTTTTATCCATGAGCCATAGACTGACTCGTAGGACCAAATTAGCACCAACATCCTTATCTTTCACTTTTCCAAGCCCATAAACATGAGGGGTGTTATAATATCTCCCCCTTCGGATAATTCATCCTCGAATGAGACAGAATTACACTTGAATGCAATAGAAATAGAGTCATATCATAACATATATGCAAAACTGCAACTTAATCATTATTCTTTGTCATAAAATCACTAAACTTATGCATAAAAAATTACTTAAAAATAATTTCATGATCATGCATGCATGCAACTTAGTAAGAGACATGTATTCATGAGAAGTTTAGGGGAATATATCATATTAAGTACCTTGGGCTTGAATAGACGGGAAAAGGTAAGGATATCATTTCATCATGTTTGCCTCAGCTTCTCAGGTAGCACTTTCGACTTGTTGGTCCCTCCATAACACTTTAATGGATGCAACTTCTTAGTTCCTTAACCTCTTTACTTGTTGGTCCAAAATCTCAATCAATACTTCTTCATAGGTCAAATCCTCTCCAATAGTCACCTCATTCTATGGAATGATAGAAATAGGATCACCCATGCATTTTCTTAACAGAGATACATAAAGCACCGGGTGAACCATGACTAACTCCATGGGCAATTATAGCTTACATGCTACCTTCCCAACTCTTTTCATATCTCGTAAGGTCCCACATACCTAGGA
Source organism: Solanum aculeatissimum (assembly GCA_038996855.1). Taxonomy (NCBI): domain Eukaryota; kingdom Viridiplantae; phylum Streptophyta; class Magnoliopsida; order Solanales; family Solanaceae; genus Solanum; species Solanum aculeatissimum. The sequence continues at coordinate 26,391 of JBCEWC010003797.1, forward strand.
CTCAATTTGCGTTTCTTGCCAAAACACATAACTCCTTCCAATTACCTTCATTGAACTCCAATTCTCTTCTTATAACATCGGCATAAGACTTTTGACAACTTTGGGAAGTTTCCAACCTTTCTCTTATGACCCTCACTTTCTCCATGGCATCAAGTACCAAATCTGGTCCAATCAAGGACATCTCTCCAACCTCAAACCATTATATGGAGACCTACATCGCCTTCCATACAAAGCTTAAAACAGAGCCATACTAATACTTGAGTGAAAACTATTATTATAAGAGGTAAGTGATCATCCGAACTTCCTCAAAAATTAAGTAGACAGGCCCTCAAGATATCTTCCAACATTTGTATTGTCCTTTCGGCTTCTCCATCCATTTTAGGATGAAATGAGATACTTAGCTTCATTCTCGTGCCAAGGCCTTTTTGGAATGACTTCCAAAAATGAGAAGTAAATTAAGCACCTCTATCTAATATAATAGACAATGGTACTCTGTGCAATTTTAAAAATTATTGAATGTAGACTTTAGCATAATCTTTAGTACCATAAAAAGTCTTTTTCAGTAAAAAGTGTATTATTTTCGTCATTCTATCATTGACCGCCCATGTTGAGTCAAATTACTTTTTAGTCTTTGGAAAACCTGTAATGAAATCCATGTTCACTTCCTCCTATTTCCAAGTTGGTAACTCAATATCTTGACTCAAACCACTAGGTCTTTGATGTTCCACCTTCACTTGTTGACAATTTGCACACGCCATCACACACCTTTCTATGTCTTTATTTATCCCATTCCACCAATACACTTACCTCAAATCACTATACATTTTTGTGGATCCTGGATGAATAGAATACTTAAAATTATGAACTTTATCATGTATCTTCTCCTTTAAGCCATGCACATTAGGTACACACAACCACCTTTGGTAATATAGCACTCCATCTCCTCCTTATGATAAGACTTCTATCTTCTTATCAACCACCAACTTCTTCAAGTCAACCAAAGTAGGATCCATGTCTTGTTTTGCTTTTACTTCCTCTACCAAAGATGGCTCCATCCTTCTTGGCATCAACATACCACCATTATTCAAGTTATTCAACCTTACACCTAAATGTGATAAATGATGCAACTCTTTCTCAACTCTTTGTTCTCATTCTCAACATGTGTAATGCTGGCCATAGACACTCTACTTAATGCATCGACCACAACATTAACCTTTCTGGGGTGATACATCACACTCATGTCGTAATCCTTCAAAAGTTCAACCCACCTTCTTTGCCTTAGGTTCAAATCTCTTTGGCTATATACGTATTGCAAGCTCTTATGGTTGGAGTATATCAACATGCACCCCATAGAGGTAGTGTCATCAAATTTTTAATGCAAACACAATGACCAATAACCCAAGATCATGGGTCAGATAATTTTGTTCATGCACCTTTAATTACCTCAAAGCACAGGCAATGACCTTTCCATGTTATATCAAAACACAACCCAAGACTATATGTGAAGCCTCACAATACACCACAAAACCATATGGACCTTTGGGCAATGTCAAAACAGGAGCTGAAGTAAGAAAACCCTTTAACATTTGAGAATTCTTTTCACATTCGTTGGACCATTGGAATTTCACCTTCTTTTGGGTTAACTTAGTCTAAGGAGAAGAAATGGAAGAAAACCCTTCTACAAATCTTCTATAATATCCAACCAAACCCAAAAAACTCCTAATATCAAATGGAGACAATTATCTTGGACAATTCTTCACCGCCTCCGTCTTCTTTGGATTAACTCTAACACCATTACCCGAAATAATATGACTAGGAAAAGCCACCTCCCTAGCCAAAATTCACACTTGTTAAAATGGCATAAAGTTGTTCTCTCTCAATGTTTGCAATACAATCCTCAAATGGTCTTCATGATCCTTCACATCTTGTGAGTAAACCAATATGTAATCTATGAACACCACCAAAAACATATCCAAATACGATTTGAAGATCCTATTAATCAAATCCATAAAGGCTACGGGAGCATTTGTTAGTCCAAATGACATAACCAAGAATTCAAAATTACCATACTGAGTTCTAAATATCATCTTCCTTTACCCTCAATTGGTGATATCTGGACCATAGGTCAATCTTAGAAAAGTAGCTTGCACCTTGTAGTTTATCAAATAGGTCATCGATCCTTGGAAGAGGATACTTGTGTTTGATGGTTACTTTATTTAATTGCTTATAATCCACAGACATTCAAAGTGAACTATCCTTCTTCCTTACAAACAATACGGGAGCACCCCATGGTGACACATGGGGCCTTATGAACCCTTTATCAAGGAAGTTCTTTAATTGTTTCTTTAATTTTTTCAACTCTACTGAGGCCATTCGATATGGAGGTATAGAAATAGGTTGGGTGTCAGGCAAAAGATCAATGCCAAAATAATTTTTCCTTAGGGGAGGAATACCGAACAAATCATCGGGGAAGACATCGGGAAACTCATTAACTATGGGGACTGAATCAAGAGTAGAAACACAAGACTCGACATCCATGACTTAGACAACATGATATAAACAACGTTTGATGGCCCGGTCATTTCGGTGTGATGGCCACCTTCCTTACTACTCGGTCATTTCGAAAGGATTTCCATAACATATCATATTATGTCATATCATATCATATCATATCATATCATATCATATCATATCATATCATATCATATCATATCATATCATATCATA
>JBCEWC010003798.1:0-29112 GCA_038996855.1 Solanum aculeatissimum
CTTATAGATGAGCTTAAACAACTATGGTATGAAGGTGTACTGACTTATGACATATCAACAAAATAAAATTTTGTCATGCGTGCTTGTTTAATGTAGACTATTAATGATTTTTCTGCATATGGTATGTTGTCTGGTTGGATGGCTGCTGGCAAGCTTGCTTGTCCTCATTGCATGGAGCGTAGTAAAGCTTTCACCCTAAAGTCATGATTGTCATGTATTCATGGAAACTTTCCTTCCTATCGCTTTTAGCCATCTTCCATTTGTCCGTCGCTTTCTTGCCCATTTTTTTTTAAAAATTTCTAGAAAAGCGATGGACACGGACCCCAAGTCCATCGTGTTTTATTTTTTTTAAAAATAACTCCAGAAAAGCAACGGACAAAGGAACCCAATTCGTCACTTTTCAGGATTTTTAAAACAAAAATATTTCCAGAAAAACGACGGATGGGGTCCCTTTGTCCGTCGCTTTTCTGGTTTTAAAAAACTTAAACCACGCAGTCCGTCGCAATTTCTTTAAGTCCGTCGCTTTGTTCCTTTTTTTTTTTAAAAAAAATCACTCTATCCGTCGATATTCCGTCACTGTTTTGCCACGCGGTCCGTCGCTATTCAAAAAGCGACGAGCAAAAAAGCGATGGAAGTGACTGCGTCGCTTTTCCGGAAAAAAGTGACGCAGCCCGTCGCTTTTGCCCGTCGTTTTTTGGCCTTTTTTTAGTAGTGTTCATTGGCCAAAAAAATCCTAACAGGCGATCTCCAACGTCGCCGGCCCACCTGAGGCTCTTGTCGAGCTTGGAGAAAGTTGGCCTCGAGCCCCAGGCAGTGCTAAGAACCGTGGAATAACACCCACGAAAAACTGTCAAAATTCTATTTCCTGTTCTTGGCCCATAAAATCCTATCAAGCCATCTCCAACACCGCTGGACCACCTCAGGCTCTTGCCGGGGTCGTTACGGGCGGTGCCATGAAGGCTATATTACAATATTTTCTCTTAAAAACTTCAAATTTAATTCTAATTTCAAGTTTTAAAAATTGGGCTAAACTAGTTGAGGAACAAGAGGAAGTTCAACTAGCTCAAACAATAAATGCCTCATGGACATAGGAAGATTTGAGGAATTGATATCAGCCGATGAATTTTTAAAAACCTACTATTGTAACTGACACCAAAAGAAGAGAGATAATTAATCGATATCTCTTCTTCAAAAATATGTGATCAAAAGCGGCGGTCCAAAACCAAGCTTCAATTTTGTAGGCTCTAAAGTAGTGCTCCAAAGTCACGCTCCAACTTCTTCTTTCCGCTTTGTGACTATTGTTGGCACCGCTAAAAATATGATAGTGCTAACACTATTATCCATCAAGGCCTAATTCATCTATTCCTAATAATAGAGGTTTCGAACCTATAACCGCTCACTCGATCTAATCAATTTGTCATTTTTATTTAATTGTTCTCAATTACGCTTGACCTAGAATATTTAGTAATTCATTTTCAAAATGACTGCATCATAACACACATCCCTTTGTATCGATACTAGTCCATCATAGCAAGACCTAACTTGCTATGGTGACCCTCTCATAGAGGGATTTCTCTCGCTAGTACGGCCTAAACGGAGTTAAAAACTCAAACTTTCTTTTTTAAGTCCCTATTAACACACAAAATAATAGTATCAAAACATAATTTGACTCTAAGTCACCAACTCATTGCTTAACAACACATCAACTACCCTCCACTTGATCATCCCCAACTACATGCCTGATTATATATACGAAATATAACAAATAACCATAATGTAAGAAGACAAATGATACACAATCACTTGACAATTATGCCAATATGAATAATATCGTAATAATATGGAATTTATTAACATATTATTTTTTATTTTTTTCATATCAATAATTGCACAGGATAAACATGGTCAATTGTAGTTATATCAATTCCTATGTCATTGTACATGTAATCAAATTTGTTCTCAAATAACATTCAATAACGATTCTATCATGGAACACACACCTAAACCGTTAGCGTGCGTGTCAATGTATATTCGATCCAATAGTTAGTATGCCAAAATGTGACATCTGATTTAATAACCATAGTCGTAATTATAATTATTATCATAATGATTTATACACTTGATAATCAAGTAACGTGCTCATATCAACAATGGACCTCTCATGGAATCATACCCAGACTATTAGCGTATCAAAATGTGACACCTAATTCAATAGTTAGCATGTTAGAACGTGACACCCAATTCAATAAGTAAATGTCAAAATGTGATACCCGATTTAATAATGTGTCAAAATATAATACTTAATCTAATAAAGTATCAAAACATGACATTTTTTCCACAATCACAATAATAATTCACAATCTCAATGACAACCACAGTGAATATATAATAACTTGCACCATCATACAACAAATTTCATTTTATGCAATTGTTCAACATAAGTCATTTCCTTAGATTCATCCCGTCTTTCTCTTCATATATATGCAAACAAATACTAACATGTAGTTAACAGGTGTATACTTTTATATATATCACAGACAAGACATAAGCCATCAACTACAATGCAACCATACTACTTAAAGTCAGAAGTAAGCAATAAATTCTTTCTATGATACTATCAACATGAAAACATTTCACATTAGCCTTTTTTTATTTCAAAAATATTGCGTCACTCAAATATTTCACATGAAGCATTCAACATGAACGCACTCACATATATGTGTACCAATGGCCAAACATTAGACCCATTGATTACCACAAGTATCAAGATCTCACAATAATCCAATAACTTTTTTCATATGAACTTACAAGGACCAATGATCTTAGGCATATTTATACACTCAATAGCCGATTTTATCCTTGTTCATAGCCTAGTTAGAGGACAAATTAATAGAGTCTAGGTGATTTTTAGTGTACTTTTGTTATTTCATACTAATCCTTGACCGAGATCGTTTTTAGGTTATATTTTGCATGATTTTAACTAGATATTGATGTCCAGATTTATAGACGAAAAATAAGAAAAAATACAATGGAAAGAATGAGCAAAGAAAAGCCAAAGTGGACTGAAAAAGAACATCTCCGCGTCGTGGAGTTGAATCATGACAGTTTGAATTTGAAAAGAAGCATAAAAAGGCACAATTCATACTGATGCAAATTTTACCCGATAAGTTGAAAGTGCAAAATGCACTGTGAGGGAATCAGTTTGCATCGCGGACTTTGATGTTGCACATTCAAAGTCGGAAAACAGGGTTTATTAAGTTTAAATATTATTTTTGACATTATTTTTTAGTATCATTCTTTTGCTAGGACAGAGAAGAAAGACGAAAAACTTCATCCTAAGGTTATTTCTTTCATCTAATCTTCTTTAAATCTATTCTTTGAATGTTTCTTAGACTAATTATGTGTTTGAGACAAACAATGAATGGCTAATTTCTCATATTCTGGGATTGTACCCATAGATTATGTTCTAGACTTCGTTTTCTATGATTTATGAATGAGTTTTTGTTTAATTACTCCTATATTCCTTTAATCTATATTTCATTGTATGATCAACCGTGAAATAAACATGTTGTCTACTTTGGATTCGGAAGATTTTGGGGGGATAAAACACAGGGTATAAGGAGCTTGTTTATTTTAGGAAACTAGGATGATTCGTATATGGAAGATTTGTGACACCTACCTGTATACCTTGCTTGGTTAATAAAACAGAAAGATAGATTTAATGCATTTTCATTGGTCATGCTTATCCTAGCTCAACGATGTAGTTAGGCTGTCAATAAGAATAAGCAAGTAGAGGTTGAAAGACCATGCTTGGTAAGTTAAACCCTGTAAATAAGTAATTAGAAAACCCATGAATAATCATACGAATTGAGGTTAGAGCATATGTCGAAACGGTTACAGTCCTGAAATCTCGCTTAATTTGATAAACTCTCAGCAAAGTAATCAATCATAAGTAGTAGTTTAATTTAATAATTTAGTAGCAATAAACAAACATCATCTTTTCTTGCACAACACATATTGCATAGTTCTTCTTTTGATAATAATTGAAAGTTAACTAAAGTACTTGGGTTCGATATCCCGACTTTCTAAGAGTCACTGTATTACTTGAGTAGACCGCGTACACTTGTGTGTGCTAGGGAAACAACAACCAACAACCACCTTAACAAAAAATACTAAGGCAAACAATCAAGGATTAGACTATTACTGCTAGTTACGGACCAATCACAATCTGCATAATATATTCATACCCTAATAGTAATAATCACACATTTAGCTATTCAGACTCTATGCTCGCAGGCCTAAACATGATCTTTCCTGTCAATCTATATTATACTATGTGATGAGCATAGGTTTACCATTTCTCAAGAAGGAAAAAGTTAGCCTAGTTTGGCACCAAGAAAGTGCGGAAGGAGGACAACACAATTTCTTACTATCAGGCGACGAAACAGTAGAGGAAGGGTTAAAATTTGTTGGTTGTAGCCTTTCTTTCACTAGGGTCCCTTCTTTTCCTTTTTCCCAAGACTAGAGCCTCTTTTGAGGGTTTACAGGATAACTCTCGTCTGTTTTACCACTAAAAGAGAGGAGGAGTAAAAAAGAATTTGCATATTGAATTTTTTGGCCTCGACAATCCCACTATGGTGGTTCTCATCCTGTCATGGTGGGGTTATTTTCACTATGGTGCTGATCCAGATCAACTTGGATCACAAAATATTTTACCCTACTTAAATAACGACAGTTCAGATTGTTACAAACAATCAATCACGAGCATTGAATAAATCTGCATCCAAAGATCAAGAAGACATCACTGTCAAGTTTCATTTACAATAACATCATAATGGCATTATGGTTAGATCATCAAAGATGAAGTCATCCATAACTAAAGCAAGAGTGGACAAGTATTGTGAGTGATACTGTAGCACAACTGTAGAATATTTTCACTGCATATTCTATTTATAATAACTAGTCTTATTGTACGTGTTTTGCACGTGATCAAAGTGTGTACCTTATCTGGTAACAAACATTAAAGAGAAAAATTTAATTTAATTATGAACTTATGAAAAGATAAATAATTCACTGCAAAAGTAATTTTGATAAATTATTTATTTATAAATTAAAAGTCCTATATATCATAGTAAATTAGAATTTTCTTTAGCGTCGGTAGAGTATTTTCTTGATTCAAATAAGGAAGAAGTAGAAATTTTTCAATGGCTAAAAGTCTATTAAATAAGGAAGATTTAGGAGTCTTTCCATGCTAGAAGTCCTTATTTTATTATTTATTTTCATATATTTTGAAAGTTAATATTATAAATATAATTAAATAAGAATTTAAAGAAAAATGTTGAAAATACGATATTGTCTAAAAAAATTTTTTTAATGAAGGGCAAAAAGTTTAAACAATATTTCAAAAAGCGTTCACACTTTTAATATAGTATAGATAGATGGTAAGAAAGCTATGATCAAATTTGAGCATTTACTAATAGAGTCATACATCATTATGCCAACTGCAATATACAAATCCCCTTAACAATATATATTAATTGATAACATTGTAGCGTTGCTTTTTCTTCTTATACTTCTTTCTTTGAATTTATACATATATGCTTCAACCTAGGAATCAACAATATTGGACAAGAAATAGATAAATATTAGGCACTTAATTGTGTCTAGAATCGATAAAAATATGAAGATACTCCATTTCTAGACATTAAAGTCGAAACAAAATCTAAGCATATGTGAAAATCAAGTAGAAAACAATATATATAACACATACATTCAAAAAAAAAAAACAATTTTGTTGTTTAATTAACCAGACTCCAGAAGGCCATGTAACATTGTAATAAGCCACAAAGTTTGTTGTTATTAATCGTTAATTTTCTTGTAGCTAACAAAAATTTATAATAACCTATCGCTCAAAAATATATATTAACAACAAACTTTGTTGTTTAATTACGAAATTTCTTTAAAAATAATTTTATTATTTTCCAAATATTCTTGGAATTCAATCAAGACAATCTTTAAAAATAGTCATCCAATAAATTTTTTCATGAAGTGCAAAGCATGGGATTGTCTTTTCTTAGGTGCTAATTTTAATTACGTTAAAATAACTTTTAAATATTTTTATAGTGTTTGAGTAAGACCAAAAAATATATATATAAGTAAAACACCAAAAATTAACCAATTTGATAGTTTAGGCTGACTAGGTATTATATGATCCACACAAAAAAGAATTTGGTTCACGCATTCATTCGTTTGGTATAAATATGGTATGTTCATTATATATTTTTTTCAAATTAATATCTGATTCAATTGTATATGGTTGGAATTAATTTGATTAGAAAGTTGAGATCGTGGTGGGAACATAACAAAGAAAACCGTCCAAAGTAGGCCCCCAGAAACATACACAACAATTATAATAATGACACAGGTGAATTATTTTTGTTTCAATATATTTATTTAATTTTAATTTAGCATAAAATTTAAGAAAGTAAAATTTTTTTAATCATATGATCCTAAATTAAAGATAAGTTAAACGTCCCAAATCGCTCTTTAATTTTACATTTTAAATATATTATGTGAAAAATATAATTAAATAATTACTAAAAAGAGAAAAAGGCATTCTTTTTAAGTGTATAAGACATGCACGTTTATAATTGAGTGACCCTTTTTTTGTATTATATATTATATATAATAAATATAGAAGTCTCTACGCAATAATACTATTCATCCTCGTGCTTCACAACACTGAAAGTGAAAGAAAAAGAATTAACCATGCAAGCATACTTCCCTGTCATTCTTTCAACCCCTTACCTAATACTTATCATCTAATTTACATGTGTGACAATTAAAGGTTCGAAAAATAATTATATGATTTTTCCTTCGTTTGAGTAAGGAGGTTTTCACATAAATATTTGTATTATCTAACTTCAATACTTCTATCAATGATTTTGTTAAGGGACCTGATCTCTTGACTTGTGTTGGACTCATACAAACCAACAATATATAACTAGGTAACGATTAACGGTTGAAAAATAACCTATTTGGGAATTGATCTTTTTTTTTCAATTTTTTTTAAAAATCTCCATAAGTCTAAAAAAGATTTTTTGGCACATCAACATATCCAAAGGGTGAAAAGTATGTATCAAAAAGACCAAGTTCAGAAGGTATTAGTAATTTAAATGTGCAATTAATAATTTGTGACAAATTTTAAAGGGTCTTTTTCTGCCTGGGAGACAGACAACAAATTGGTGCATTTATAGAAATGGATATTTCATGTTGTGTATTTGTGTGGTGAGGAAATGTTTGGTTTCACTTGTAGTGTTGTGGGGACTTCCATAAAGAAGGATTAATAGGAGGTAGCTATCAAATAAATTTATTGGGCTATTTAACACATAGCTTTAAAAGTAAAATTTCATTAACCCACCAGTATTTATCCAATGACAATTAAGAAGAATGACACCAGTTTAAAGTAGATTATTCAAACTTAATTTGTTCCAGAATAAATATGTCATGCTAATACAAAATGTAATTTATTAAGTTATCATGTTTCTTCAGAATTAAGTGTTCTACTAAGTTTCAACTAGACACCTGTATGTATTTGAAGTTACTCTCTCCCTCTCCATTTATTACTTAATAGGAAAAATTGTAATACTATACATTTTAAAAGTATAAATTACGAACCATGTCATTTCTCAAAAATATTTATAGATTTAAGTTTTTTATTTATATCTATGTCATGCTATTAATGTTTGGAGTTTGCCTCTTTCCTCATTGATTCTCTTTTTGGGATTAGCTAATAAATTTCATATATTAAATATTTTTAAAATAATTAAATTCTTAAAATAGAAAAATGAAGAGAAAATAGAAGAAATGGAAAGAAAATAGGAGTAGTTCAAATCTTTCTGTAGTAATTTTTTTCCGTTACATTTTTTACCAAAAAAAAATAATTGTTCTTTTTAGTTTTTTCCTACTTTAAATAGTTAGATTAAAACTTTTAACTTTAAATATATATTTTTAGCATCATTTAAAAAATACCAAGTAGATGTGTGTGTGTATAATATAACGGTAAGATATTTTGAAGTTAATTGTCTTTATATAAATATTTTTGAATAATTAAATTTCTAAAATAGAGAATTGAAGAGATATAAATACCAAATATGACTAACTAAAACTCAGCATATAAATACCAAATATTAACAAATAAATACATAAACCATCAAACTTTGAAATCAACATTTCACCAAACAACCATTAACTATTTTTTGGTTTTATGAATACCAAATACAATCAACAAACTTACCATTATTTTTTTTAACAATTATAAATAATATTAAATAATATTAACACCAACAAAAATAACTAAATATGAGGTAAGACAAAATTAACATCAAATAATACCCAACCAAATAAATCACATCAAACAAATCAAGAAAATATCAATCAAATACCCAAAAAAAAATACCAACTAAATATATTACATGTAGATAAATTTAAAAAAAAATACAAACCAAATACCAAAAAATTACCAACCAAATAAATGATACCAACCAAACAACTTAAATAAATAACTAACCAAACAAATCACTAAAAAAATAACCAACAATACCATCGTAGTCCACAAAAAAAAACTAACTATTTTTGTCCGGTACAAATAAAACTCAAAAAAATTATTTATTGTTGATTAATATTATTATTTAGAAAGAATTTTTTTAATTAATTTTTCGTCAGTTATTTTTATTTTTTCCTTTTTTTGTGTTTTCCTCATGTATGAAAGAGATAAAACTCATTAATTAAGTAAATTCCTTAATTAATTTCTTTTTTTGTGTGCTCCATTTTTCTTTTTTTTTTCCTTTTTTTTTTACCTTTCTCATGCATACTTATTTGTTCTCTGTTTTTCTCTTTTTTTGTTCCCTTTTTTTTGTCTTTCCCTATGCATGCTTATTTGTTTTTTTTTTTCATGCATGTATACTTTTGTTAAAAAACTATTGATATTTGATTGTAAATAAATTTTGTTGACACATTCATGTAAAATAAGAGTTTAAAATGTATAGGAATATTTTTTTCCCTACTTAATATAATAATTTGATTGGATATAACGTTCAAAAAATTTTGAGAAGATTTTGTAATACTACAACACTATTCTTAAAAAAATATACTTTTATGGATTTTTTGCTAAATAAATAATATTTAATGTGAATAAAATATTAATAGTATCATTAAATATTTTTCAAATAAATTTTAAAAAATGTAGGGGTATATATATTATTGACAGAAAAATGCCTTCAAGATTTTTAGTTCAAACCTAAGACAAAATCTCAGGACGAATAGAAACCCATACTCCTCTTTAAGATTTTTTTGTCTAATCAAAAATGATTTTATTATTTCGAAATCCGCAATTCAATTTAAATGATTACATGATCACCTGCAATTTTAGTTTAACCCCATATAAAATTATAAATTTATCTGGGAGTAATATTTATTTTAAAAATTTCTTAAAATAAAAGATAACATCATTTTAGTCAAACATTAGACTAGTCGTCCAAGACACCGAGTATGGACATTTCGTAGCGAGTTTCACGTGCAGCTGCCTCTCTACGTCAATAAAGTATCAAACGGCTTTTTTATATTTTAGTTTTTTTCTCTTATTTTTTTTTCGTTCATTTTTATTTATTTATTATTAATAAATAAAAATGGACGGAGGAAATACTTCGTTAAAAAAACCAGGCACATTGCAGGCGACAAAAATATGGAAATTTGAATTACGTGGATTTTTGTCTTTTTAATTGTCCATACTCGGGATGGTGTGGCCCACTTGTCTTTTTACGTACACGTTTTGTTTTAAGCCCATTTACTTGCATGGGGCCCACGCAAATTATTGATATTTGAAACGTGTGCCCCTAATTGTATGTGTCAAATAATGTTTTGGTATTTGAAATAGAAAGTTGAAGTTACCAAAAGCATTTTCAGGTGAAAAATGGAAATGATTTACATGTCAAAGAGAACTATAGAAGACCTTCAAGAATATGTTATTTTAATGCAGGTCAACTGCTTTTCTTACACATTTTCAAGACCTTCAAAAATAGAGATAGGTGCTAAGTAGTAATTATTTTAGAGTTTGATATAGTAAGTTTATTATTTTATTTTTTTTAATTAATAGAGTTTTAAATATATTTATTTATTTATTTTTTAAAGTATTAATTTAATGTTAATAAATTAAAGGCATAATAAGAAAAAGGAATAATTATACCCATAAGTAAATAAGAAAAATTATTTACATAAAAAATAACTTATTTTTTTTAATTATGAAAAGAAGTCATCCGGTTGATTTTTGACTATTTGTTATAATTTTGGGCATTCAGTCCTCGCTGTATAGGCATGTATTGTCGGTCTATAGCTCATATATACATTGTATATCAGTATATACTTTCTATAATTATATTATATAGTTATGTATAGCTTCGCTGATTTGGGATTATTTTTTATGTAAATAAAATATGAATTACTTATTTTTTTTGTAAACTTTTTACTTTTTTGTATATATATGTAATTTCTCCAAAATAATCCTATCTTGATTTATCAAAAATAACAAGTAAAAATAAAAATTAGTTAAAAAATATTTGACAAATAAATACGAACAGAGGTTAAATTAGAGTTGATTCTTTTTTGAAATTTCACTTATATTGTGTAATAAGGAATCGTTTGGTATGCTAGATAAACGTAAACAATTCTGAGATAAACATATAATACTATCTTATCTCTAATGTTTAATTATTAATTGATCTTGGGGAATAATTTATATCAAGATTAGTAATTAGTAATACTATAAGTTATATTTGTTAAAGAGTGAAATGAACCGGGATAAAATAATAAAAGTGAGAAGAATACAGGAAGTCTGTCAAATTCCTTTTCTAAAAAATAAAGTGAAGGATATTTTAGTAAATAAATAAATTTATTTTAAAAATTATACAATCATGTCATGTTTGGTACAATAAATCAAATAATCAATAAAGACTACCAAAATAATTAATCCTAGCACAAGTTGGTTTCAAACCAAACGACCTCTTAATGATAAAAGAGTACACCCTTTTGTTCTATTTTCATTGGATATCTGGTACTAAATTTAGAGCTTGACTAATTTGAATTCGTGCTAAAAATCTTACTTTAGATGATAAATAATACTAGGGGTGTGCAAAAATCGAATCGATAAAAACGTTATTGGTTTATTGTTATTGGGTTATTAGGTTATCGGGTTTTTATTTAATGGTTTTTAAAAATAAAAATTATTGGATTATTGGTTCGGTACCGGTTTTTACTATTGGATGATTATAATAATTTACTATTTTATCACTTCGTAAATAGTAAATATTAATAATTTAATAGTATAAGACACTACAACAATACCTATTTTAATCTTTACAGTAATTAGTTATCCACTTTAGTATTTTTATTTGTAATTAACTAATTATAGTTTTTGCAAGTTTATAAACACAGTCTTCGTACTTTATCTGCTTTAAATGCAATTTTTCATTATCATTCTTATCGGGTAAATCGAAAATCAAATTGTTAAGGACTTAAAACTGATAAACTGAAAACCGATAAAAATTATTTTATTGATTTCTTATCGGTTTAGCATATTTTAAAATCAAAAATCGATAAACCAAACCAATAATGTATAAAATCGAATCAAATCAACCGATACACCACCCTAATAAATACTCTCTCAGAAAAAAGATTTCATTTTAATATAAATTACTAAGCTCGTACAAGCAAAATAAAGGTGATTCTGCTCTGGAGCAATATAATTTTCAAAGTCATGATTAGCACTCAGTTTAATGTTTATTAATCTAACTAAGCACATGAACAGCAGGAAAAAAATCGAAAATATTTGTTATCCGAGCCATTTTAAATTTAATTTTTTAAACTTGTTGCTAAGATCCAGCATCCAGAAAAATGCTTAAGTTGAAAACCTAATCCTTATATACTTAATAATCTATTTCTTTAATTAATTAATAACATACCACAGCAGTTCTTGGAGTACTAGTACACATTGAATAAATAAATAAAATCTTTCTTCCGACTCCGTGATTTTATTTTTACTTATCATTTTTTTTTCCACGTACCTTGATGTAACATTACTAAAAAAAATAATTTGACTATAACTCTTTTATTTACAATTCTTGTCGATTATTTTTATTTATTTTGTGATCTATCTCAAATTAATATAACTCTATTTTCATATATTAATATCTCCTCATATTTATTGAATAAGTATAAAGGTGAAATATTATGAATATTTTGAATTAGTCATTTTTAATAAGGAAGACAATAAAAGGAATTGAAGGGAGTATTTTTTCTATCTCAAATTCTTTGTTATTTTAAAAATTCAAGTCAAAGTTAATTAACTTTTTATTTTATTTTTTAAGACCACAACGTCCTTGATTGTTATTTTTTGAAGTTGTTAATTTAGTTTATTCCCCGATGTATATTTAATTTATTTTACAACTCTAATTATAGTTTAAATATATAAATAAAAAAGGTGTACACTTAGCTGTACCACTTGATATTTAATCAAGGCATCCAACAACCCATTTAAAATATTGAATTTTCTGATGGAATCTAATTGCAAACTACTTTTTCCAGACATCAATATCTATTTCTTAATCAAAAGAATAGATACTCTCTATGTGCACTCAGTAAAGCATATTTAATTACCAATTGAGGTTTCAGAATAAAAAATTGTTGATGTATATGTATTTTGTTATTAAAATAAAATATTAAGTATATATATAAGTGATATTTTTTACTTCTTTATACCTTGTAACTCATGAAATCTTTAAGGCATAATTTCTTAATTCATTTACCTATATTACTATTCACATTAATCCTATTCAAGACAAGGATGAATTATCACCTATAAATAGTGATGTTTCTTCTTTTGTGAAGAATGCAACATGGAGAGAAAAAAAATGAAGTGTGTATGATGAAGTTAGTGTGTAGTGAAGTGTGCAACAGTGAAAGAGATAGTTAAGACAAATAAAATATTCTAAATCTTTAACTATATTTACTATACAAAAGAGAATAATTATATGTTGACGGAATATGTTCTTTTTGTGGAGCTTTGGACTATTCAACTAATCCAGAGTTGTTTGAGTCATACAACATTGTTGGGCTGTTGTATCCTGGAGGAGGCAAGTTAAGAGATGTACTGCTGGATCGGTGTAGATTATGCCGCAGTGGGCTTGAATCTCCTTAAAGAGAGCGAGATATCTACGCCTCAGCCTGAATGAATTTTTATTCAATTTTGTCATTTTATTTTTTCAATTGTAATTTATTATATTTATGGTATATTAAACATCTAGCTATTTACCATCCATAAAGTGGCAATGACTAATTTTTTGCTAAAATCATATAATATAATATTTGAGACTGTATAATTTAATTAATTTAAATTTATATCGAATAAAATTCATTTTAAAATGAAAACGCTTCATAACTCCTCACCTTGCAGCTCAAATACAAAACTTCTCATTGAAAATGACATTGAATTTCTTAATACAACACGTCAACAATTAGAATAAGGTGGACCATATGGATAGGGACTAATCAAAGGTGGGATAAAGTGAAATATTTTCTCTTGTCCAAATTTATTAGTCCCTATAGTTTGTATAATGTGCAATATCAAAGCAAATGAAAAGAAAAGAGAATATCTTCAGATAAATTATGTACTGATTTGAAAGACTTTTCTTTTAAAGATCTTAATATTCTTGAATTATGAATTAAGATGTGATTAAAGTATTTAGTCAAAATAGTGACAGTTTAAGATGTTACATGCGCTGATACAATGTTCTTTGCTATTGTTATGCGCATAGATACATATTGTATTCTGCTACAAAAATATTATATACAAGCAGATCGATATACTTATTATGTGAATAAATGTAATGTATTTCACTATCGTATGTGTGAGAATACTAGATATATTTTATAGCGTATGCATCTAATGTTTCTTGTGTCTTGTACAATATTTCTATTTCTATTTGGAATAAAGACAATAAATTGGGAATAAAAATAATAATATTAAATTCACTTAAATTGAGAATAAATTGCAAGCAACTGTTTACACCTAGTAGGGGTTAATAACCTAGAAAAATAGGTCGGTGACTAATGGAAATAGATAAATGCAGTAGAGGAGCATACCTTTTGATTCGAATATACAAATTATCAAAAGGTAAATATAAAAATCAGATTGGTTGTTTAATTAAAAAAAAAAATTACGCCATGCACATTAATTTACCCAAATTAAAATCGAATTGATATATATCTATTATTGTTATATCCAACTACTCCTATTATAATTGCACATTATTAATCTATCTATGTATTTATACTATATTAAAAAAGTGAAGATCCTTAGAAATGTTTAAACGTTCTGCCCTTCAAAGCCCTTAGAAATGTGTTTTGAACTTTATGTCCTTCAATAAAAGACTTTCTTTTAGATAAAATTGTTTTTTCACTATTTTTTTTAAAATTATCATTTAATTATATTTATAATATTAATTTTAAAAATATATGAAAAAGTGATAAAATAAGGACTTCTAGTCATGGAAAGACTCCTAAATCTTCCTTATTTAATAGAATTTTACTTCTTCCTTATTTGAATCAAGAAAATACCCTCCAATCGCTAAGAAATATATATAAGATATTTATAAATAAATAATTATCAAAGATACTTTTATAGTGAATTATTCTTTTTATATAATTTTATAATTAAATTTATTTTTTAAATTTTAATAACGCGCAAAGCACGTACCACCACACTAGTTTAAATAAAAGCATAAGTTACCGGTATATAATTAGCTTGATTTGAAAGCTTCCATATTTTATGTGAACACAAATCTTATGATAAAGACTCTACATTCGACTTTTAACTATTTAAGACGATCAATATAGTCCACTACCAAGTGAAAAAAAGAAAGACATAATAAGTATTGTTTCGCTGCAATATGATATACTTTTCATTTTAATTTATTTAAAAAATATATATTTTAATAATTAAAAATAATTTAATTTTATAATTTATTTTTTATTTTTTATATAATTACATAAATATTTAAAATATATATTAAATAACTAATATCAAAACTCCTCATTTTTTAAAATAAAATTTTATATCTAATTAAATGATGTCACATAAATTAAAACAAAGTACGTAATAAACAATTTTTTTATGGATCCTGATCCTCTTTTTCACTTTTTTTTCCCTTTATTACTTTTGCAAAAGGAAAAGATATAACAATCTAATGGACATAGTATATTCGCATTAAAAAAAACAAATTAAATTATTCCCTCTATCTCATTTTAGTTATTATGTTCCGCTTTTTGAAAGTCAATTTGACTAATTTTTAAAGTTATATTAGATTAAATTAATTTAGTATTTTAAAACAAAATTTAAATACTAAAAAATTATACAATAAAAGTATTATTAATTATATCTGTTTTCATATTAATACAATGAAATTTAGAAAGTCAATTAAATTTTAATATGACTTTTAAATAATTTAAATTATTAATTATTGTGAATTTATAGTGCTTTTTTACATGATTTTTAAATAATATATATTATTCCTTTTGTCCCAATTTATGTGACACTGATAAAATTTCGACAGTCAATATTTTTATGTCTTTTACTTTTAATTTTTTTTAATTATTATGGTCTATATTACGTTTACGTCATTTTTACATAACATATGTTATTCATCTATCCTTATTTATGCGACACTTATTCGAGTGTTAATTGAACTTTTTGTATGTCTTTTAAATATTTTAAATTATTAATTCTTGTGATTTATAATATTTTTATTTTACTTTATTTTTACTACTATTAATAAGAGTAAAGAAGTAGGCACGTCACAATCGATATATTACTATTGTTAATTATCTAAATTTTATGATAATTTTTACGTAGTTTTCTAATTAAATAATACATGTTATTTCTTTTGTCCGTTTTATGTGACGTCAAAAAAAATGTGAGCTTATCAAATATCATGATTTATGGTATTTTTTTATACTTACCTAGATTTATGATGATTTTTACGTAGTTTCCTAATTAAATAATACATGTTATTTTTTCTATCCCTTTTTATGTAACGTTTAATTAAATTTTTATATATTTTTAAAATATTTAAAAAATAAGTAGTTAAAGAAAACACGTAGAATAGCTGAAGCAAGTACGTGAAACATCCTCATTCTTATAATAGTAGTAAATCGGAATAAATTAAAGCATAAAATAGTAGTGGAACAATTAAAAATAAAAATCACGTTATTTCTACGCCAGGCATATAACTAAACGTGTCTTAAGAGTATTTTATTATTTTCAGGAAAAAAATATTATTCAAAACTTCTGGGAAAGAGGAACAAATATAGGGGGACCCACGGGTAATCCATCGTCGTGATGCCAACGCATTTCTAATCTTATATTTTAATCTGTTTCATTTTTTAATTGTTTATTGATTAATCTTTTCTTCAAATATAAGGATAATGATTATAATTAAAAAATGAGAATAAAGGTAAGACGTCATATTAATTGAATATTATTTGTTTAAGTAAAGTTTAAATAAAAGCTGTTAACTGTTTGGCCACTTGTTGAGTAACGCAGCCAACGATTAATTCGTTTCTCATCGGCGGCTCCTTCTCGAAGCTGAAAAATATATTATATCTATAATTTGAGTAATTATATTTTTTAACTATAGTCAAATTTAAAATTTCAAAGCATTAATCATAATATTAGTTTAATAAAATATAGTTTTAATTAAAAAATTTAACGAGTGGAGACAGACCAAAATATGTGGATATATATATACACATGTTTAATGCATATTATATTGAAATAATAGTTATAAAATAATATTTAAAATTTATGATAAATTAATAAAAATATTATTCTACTTATAATGTTAATGAATTTAAAGAAAAAGTTATAAATATCAAAGTTAAAAAAGAAATTATATATAATATAAAGAAGAATTATATATATGTGATATAACAAGAATAAAATGGATAGTTGATGAAGTAAAGGGGAAAGTTTGATTATTATTTAAAGTTGAGAAGGGAGTTTGATTTTAAAAATAAAAATTAAGGGGTTGGATGGGAAGGAATAACCATCAAAATGATTAAAGGGGTATTTTAATAATTAAAAGCTTCATCAATAAATTAAAAAATCTCTTTAGTAAATTTTGTTTCTATCTTTATAATTATATCCTTCAAATATCAATAATTTACTTTTTGCTGGAAATAAAGTTTTTGCTTTTTCTAAGTTGTAACATTGAACTGTAAGTTTACAAAAATAGTTATTAGATAATATCTTCTTTTCTACCTTTAACAATTCCTAAATTCAACTTCTTCATCTATGGAAAAAATGGAAATGGAGATCCATGGAAGGGGGGTGCATCAAGAAAACGATCAACCAGATTATTAGATACTTTATTCGTTCATTTTTACCTATTCAACGTTGATTTGTCAATAAATAAATAATAATAAGAATAAATTATTTTTTTATTTTTTTAAATTATACAAATAAACAAATATCTATTCTAAGTTTAAACATAAATTTCTTAATTTTTAAGATGAAAGTATGGTTAGTGATTACAACTAATAATATTTTATTTTCTTAAAATATATGATTATCAGATTAGAATTGATTTGATTTGTTAAAAAATAATATTGAATTATAAAATAGGCCAAGTTGCAGTAAGAGATTTGAATCATAATAGGTGAAGATATTCTTTATTATAGTAGACATTTTGGAAGGATTTGGTTGAAGTTTGAAAAAAAAAAAGTTTAAACTAAAGTTTCACAAAATATTTAAAGTAGAAGTTACGTTGCATATGTACTATATTGGACATGCATTTTAATTAAAATAATATTAAAAAATTTACGAGTGAGTAATAAAATCACTCGTAAAGACAAATATTTTATTTAAAATAGTATTAAATTTCAAATTTTGTGAGTGACCAGATTAGAAGACAAACACTTACCAGAAACTATTAGTTGTTGGTTGACATTATTTTTATAAAAATTGAAAAAAAATCATTTTTCTTTGAAGGCCTGTTTGGTACAGAGGATGTGGACAATGTTACCTCATTTATATTTAAATATTAAATAAAATATCCCACCATATAATATGATAACTCATTTCATGATTTGTATTGATAAATTAGGTTAGAATTATTTAATGCTCCTAATCAAATACATAATAAAGTAGTATTGGAAAAACTATACAAATTATTTTATTCGATTGCCCTTTTGTTCTATTCACGAGATCAGTGCTTTTATTATCATCAAAATATAATATATTCTAATGGTATCAAGAAGTAAACGCATAGTGTTTTCACTTAATCACTACTTTTTTATCATTGATATCATCATATTAGTCTTTTTGCTATAACACTGTCTATTCTTCCTTGATGTCATCATAGTATATACTGTAATGATATCAAACAGAACTAAATAGTGTTTACGCTGAAGCATTGCTCCTTCCTTTTTGATACCACCACAAATATATATATAGTGTAATCATATTAAGTAGTAATTTAGTAGTATTTTCACTATAGCACTGTCTTTTAGTGTTTTTTTCATTGAATCACTGTCTCTTCCTTTTTAATATCATCGGAGTACATTTGATGGCATCAAACGCGTATTAATAGTTAAAAACAAGGGGATACAAAAGTAAGGGGGCAACTGCCTGATAATAGTTTTTTTTTTTTAAAGTACAAGTATTATTTTTCCTAAAATAATTATGCATTCTATTTTTTTAAAAAAAATATTATCCCGGGAAGATTTTTGATATTACATCCCTTTTTAATTTACTTGTCTAATTTTAATTTGATGCGGAATTTTAAGAGTATAATTTTTTGAAATCTTTTGATCTTCAACTAAAGACATGTTTAATGTATCAAAATGTTCATTAATCTTGTGACTCTTAAATATTTCGTGCATAAAATTAAAAAATATATATAAAAAAAGAAAAAAATTATTATCTCTTTTTAAAATTAAGCTTAAAATAAAACAAATAAAGGGTAGTTGATATAGTTTGATTGAGGGGTTAAAGAAATTTTTACTACAAGAAGAAAGGTGGAGTGGAGTTGGCGATTAATTGGCGGGGCCTTCGTGGAACCCGCCAGGCTTTGTCCACTTTCTTTCCTAAATTCAGCTCAAATTCACCTCAAATAAAAACCAAACTCAAATTCCAATCTGAACCAAAAACCAAATCTTTTTGCTCTCAATCGTCTCTCTCTCATATCTCTCCGCCACCCCTTATCTCTTCTCTTTCTCCACCATTTTTTTCACCTCTGTTTTTTATGGAATGACTGAATACAGCTTACCCACCATGAATTTGTGGAACAGTACTACTACCGATGATAACGTTTCTATGATGGAAGCTTTTATGTCTTCTGATCTTTCGTTTTGGGCTAATACTTCTACTTCTACTACTACTAATACTACTTCTGCTATTGTGTCTGGTGTCAATTCAAATCTTCTTCCTAACAATAATACCCCATCTGTTTTCCCTCCATCTGCTTGTGCTTCCACTGTAACGGCTGCTGCGGCTGTGGATGCTTCCAAATCCATGCCGTTTTTCAACCAAGAAACACTTCAGCAGCGGCTTCAAACCCTCATCGACGGTGCTAGGGAGACGTGGACCTACGCTATCTTCTGGCAATCGTCGGTGGTTGATTTCACGAGCCCCTCTGTGTTGGGTTGGGGAGATGGTTATTACAAAGGCGAAGAAGATAAAGCCAAGAGGAAATCAGCAGTTTCTTCTCCGGCTTATATTGCGGAGCAGGAGCACCGGAAAAAGGTTCTACGGGAGCTGAATTCGTTGATTTCCGGAACACAAGCCGGGAACGATGATGCAGTTGATGAAGAAGTTACCGACACTGAATGGTTCTTTCTGATTTCCATGACTCAATCGTTTGTCAATGGAAGCGGGCTTCCGGGTCAGGCCTTGTACAGTTCCAGCCCTATTTGGGTCGCCGGAGCAGAGAAATTGGCAGCTTCACTCTGCGAACGGGTTAGGCAGGCTCAAGGGTTCGGGCTTCAGACTATAGTCTGTATTCCTTCAGCTAACGGCGTGGTTGAATTGGGCTCGACGGAGTTGATAATCCAGAGTTCTGATCTGATGAACAAGGTTAGAGTATTGTTTAACTTCAATAATGATTTGGGGTCTGGATCATGGGCTGTGCAGCCGGAGAGCGACCCTTCGGCGCTTTGGCTCACTGATCCAACGTCCTCAGGTATGGAAGTTAGAGGATCTCTAAATACAGCTCAAACAAATTCAGTTCCATCAAGTAATAGTAATAAGCAAATTACTTATGGAAATGAAAACAATCATCAATCTGGAAATGGTCACAGTTCTTACAATCAGCAGCAAGAGAACAATCCTCCCCAGCAACATACGCAAGGATTTTTCACGAGGGAGTTGAATTTTTCGGAATTCGGGTTCGATGGAAGTAGTAATAGGAATGGGAATTCATCGCTTTCATGCAAGCCTGAGTCAGGGGAAATCTTGAATTTTGGTGATAGTACTAAGAAAAGTGCTTGCAGTGGAAATGGGAACTTGTTTTCAGGCCAGTCCCAGTTTGGGGCAGGGGAGGAGAATAATAAGAACAAGAAAAGATCAGCTACTTCTAGGGGAAGCAATGAAGAAGGAATGCTATCATTTGTTTCAGGTACAGTTTTGCCTTCTTCTGGTATGAAGTCAGGCGGAGGTGGAGGCGAAGACTCGGATCATTCAGATCTCGAGGCGTCTGTGGTGAAAGAAGCTGATAGTAGTAGAGTTGTAGAACCGGAAAAGAGGCCAAGGAAGCGAGGAAGGAAGCCAGCGAATGGACGGGAGGAACCTTTGAATCACGTCGAGGCAGAGAGGCAAAGGAGGGAGAAATTGAACCAAAGATTCTACGCGCTTAGAGCTGTTGTACCCAATGTGTCTAAGATGGACAAGGCATCACTTCTCGGAGATGCAATTTCATATATAAATGAGTTGAAATCGAAGCTTCAAAATACAGAGTCGGATAAAGAAGACTTGAAGAGCCAAGTAGAAGATCTAAAGAAAGACTTAGCTAGTAAAGATTCAAGGCGCCCCGGTCCTCCACCACCAAACCAAGATCTCAAGATGTCTAGCCACACCGGAGGCAAGATTATAGACGTGGATATAGATGTAAAGATAATCGGATGGGATGCAATGATTCGTATACAATGTAATAAGAAGAATCATCCAGCCGCAAGATTAATGGCAGCCCTCATGGAATTAGACCTAGACGTGCACCATGCCAGTGTTTCAGTTGTCAACGATTTGATGATCCAACAAGCCACAGTGAAAATGGGTAGCAGACATTACACTGAAGAGCAGCTTAGGATAGCATTGACATCAAAAATCACTGAAACGTCTTAAAAAAAGACCTTAGAAAGTAGATAGAGCTCAAAGAAAGCATTGAGGATTTTGAATCAACCTTATGAATTGTATTCAACGCTATGCTACATTAAAAACTCTTGTTGCTGCAAGCTCTAAGTAATATTTTTGTTATGAAGTTAGAGATTAAGACGTGTTACTTTTCCAACTTGTACCTAGGTGGTTGCCAAAAATATTCTTGTACATAGATGTTAAGCTCGAAAACTCAACATAATCGGGCTTTAGTTCATGTAATTAAAGATAAATTTGCAGCTACGTCTAGTCTGTAATATTGCATCCATCCTTGTGTATTCTTTGTTCAGGACATAAATGAAGAAGAAATTTGATGGCGGGTGAATTTTAGTTTGAAGCAATTATGGTTTACTTGTCGTGCTGCTTAAACTTATCCCGATTAATATTTAGGGAAGTATTTTAATTATTAAGCAATTCATCATGAGTAAACTTATGTATTGGATGGTCATTGCTTACGCCCTTCATTTTGACCAAAACACAAGTGGATTATTTCATGAGAATTTTTTTATTATACAAACAGAAAATTATCATCTTTCCTATTTGTTTGTCTTTTCTTTTTAGAAAAATAACAATTCTTCAGTTTAATTTATAATCAATTCAATTATTTTTTAAAATTTGTGCCAAATAGATGGAGCGACAAATAAAAGGAATTTTATATTTCTTAAAAGAAGGATAAGATAAGGTGAAAATAGTGTTGTAGACTAGATGCAATAGCAAAAATATAAAAGGAAACTAGGAGGAATTTAATACATTTATTCGTTTGGCTGCTTGTTCGTTTATATTATAAAAAAATGAATATGAATTGTATATGTTCGCATATTTTAGTCTAATAAAAAGAAACCATGAAGAAGGCATGTATTGCATTTTTCCATATGGAGAATACATTGAACTTGGTTATTCTTTTGGTCTCAAAACCTATTGTCTATTATTTCCATAATAGTATTGGCATAAACATCTTTTTGGTTGAAATTGAGAGCAATTTTCTTTTTGATCTGTCCGTTAAAAAATGTTACTTTACTCTAATTCAAAATAATTTAATTTAAAAATTCTCCTTTTATCTTTGCTGAAATGATTCACAACCACACAAATATCTAAGAATAATCTTAGACAACAATTTTCAATGTTTTTTTTTTCTTAAACAGGGTGTCAAGTCAAAGGGAGCCACATGAAATGAGACGGAAGAATTATTATTATTTTTTAAAATCATAATTTTTTTATGGAAAAATTCTATAATGATGTAAATTAGCATAATGAGAAAATTAATTTTGTTAATAATAATTTAAATTCTAATATTTATTTGTATATATATGATGAAAAAAAGCAGAGAATAACAACTATACAAATATACATCAATGTGAAAATTATAAATCAATTAATTTAATTAAAAGGTTAATGTTTTAAAAGATTGTATTTATTTAGATTTTAAATTATAATTTATGCAATACTCTATCAATATCAATTTATTTATTTATATAGACAATAGTGAATACCTCCGTCGTTTATATTACTCGACCCTCGTTCTAAATGTAATTATTTTAATTTACTTATCTAATTTGTGGAATAAAAGAATTAATATTTTTTATTTTTATCCTTCGTATGAAATAACTGCAGAAAATAGTAGTAATCAAGTTTAAAGTTTCAAAGCATTATTCATAATGTTTGTTTAGTAAAATACACATCAAATTAATTTTTTTATGAAATACATGAAGCAAGAAAGGGGAGAAAGACAAAAATATATACACACGCTTAATACGTATTATATTGAGATACCGCTCATAAAATAATATTTAAAATTTACAGCCCGACACCCTAACGGTAGATCCGCGTCGCTTTAACTGCTAATTATTGAACAAAGTGTAGGGACTAATTTGATTTAAATAAATTATCAACTCCACTATTAATATAATAATGTTTATATAATTTAATATATTATTCATAGATTAGAAAACAAAGAATTGTGACGTGACGCAGATTTGGTGGAAGTAGACTTAAAGACAAAAACAAATAATCATGTTTTACATGTGATTTGGTTAAATATTTAAGTCTTTATATTATATTACTATTACTATATATGATATGATGCCCCACCAATTTGTTTGCTCTCATTTTTCTGTACACTTTATTTATAAATTCTTTCTTTTATGAGCCAAGCAAAATCGAAAAATTGAATGAGTCCAGTTTGTGTGTGAATAATTGTTCAGAGCAAAAGAGTGTATTGTCATTTTCAATTAGAAGACAGTACCTACTCCATCATGCAAAACTCTTGTTTGTTTTCTGAAAATACGGCTCTTTTCAATACGATTATTTTTAGTGAACAGAAAATATGCCATAAGTAAAATTAATTTACATTTTTTTACGGGTGAGGAGATCCTCTTTCGACGATAAATATCTAGATATTTTTAAAAGAACAATTTAGATTTTTACGTTTGAATGCACATAACAATGGAGTTTCTGTTGAAGAACGTCATTCAAAATATGCCTATTAAACACAAAATCTTGACATAGAAAAAACAATGCCATTCAAAACGTGCTTAACAGATGAATAGTGAAATACTCAAATACAATAACATTTGAGTGAATGTAACAATTACTTTAGGTCTGAATAATTAGCAGTGACGTTAACATTTATGAAACATCATTAATTTAGAGTAAAGTTGTATATAAATTTATATATTTAAAAAAGTTGTATAAATTTTATTTTATTTTAAAAAACAAAATGAAATAGAAAGGCCGAGTAATACGTCTAGCCTGTGAGTTGCTTGGGTCTGGCCAGGCTTTTCAAGGCCCGCTTAAATGAAAGACCTAGCCCATCAAATTGCAATACATAGCCTGCAAATTGGGTTGGGCCAGACCTTTTGATGGCTAAATTAGCGTTGAGAAAAGAGAAACTAAGTTCATGCCCCTTTAAGCAAACTATTTACATTCATATATTCTTACATGTATGCCCTCTAATTAATTACAATTAATATCCTTCAAAGTTGTCTATTATTAAAATTAACGTATTGACATCATACTGACATCAGCGTCTGTCCTATATGATACCGATAGAGTATCATAGATGATATAGATAGGATATCAATATCCCAACGAAGTATCCTAGAGAATATAGATAAGGTATCAATATATTGACAAAGTATCACAAAGAATGACAACAAACATTTCTGTGATAACCTATCGGTATCATATCTTAATTATTTCTTTTTTAAAAAAAATTAATCCTATATGATACTGACAAGATATTAATATAGTAATGGAATATATGATACTGATATGGTATCAATAAACCGACACCAATGGAGTACTAGAGAGGATTAATCATAACAATAATGTTGATGTCATTCACGAAATAAGAAAGGAGAAAGCGAGGTAAGAGGGTACAAGAGGTAATTAGTTTGGACCCAACGGGTATAAAAAAGAATTATTTAAGGGTAGGATATGGGATGATAAATAGTTTGTTTAAAGAGTTCAAAATAATGAAAAATTTTGGTGTTAATTAAGCTAAATTTAGGAAGTAAATGACAACCTAAAAAAATTCTATCCAAAATAATCGCACTTTTGTTTCTTTATTTATTAGCTTCTTGGAAGCGCACAATGTAAGATTTTGTACTATATAATTGTGAATTATTGATTAAAAATTAAAATATCTTCTTCATTTTTCTTTTTTGTGTTTTAAAGATCTTTTTTTCTTTTCTTTTTTCAGCTAGACAAAGATTGAAAGTCAGATAGATTTGCATTCAAGTAACATAGTACGTTGGATCTACCTTACTGAATTCAATAGAATTGTGATCTCAAGAAAGTTCCAACATATGCAACACATAAAATTATCCTGATTCTAAAATTAAAATTGAAAATAACAAAACTGCAAAAATTATATCTCTAAATGCGAGTTGTCGCAATTTTTTTTTTAAAAATAATTTTCATAAAATCTAACTGATAGAGCTCGATAAAAAATTGTGGAATTTAAAGTGTAACCTTTTGATAAATTTAGAAGACCAAAACTATTAGATGCATACTTGATGGACTATTTTGGACCTACCCCTAAGGGATTATTTTTGTCATTTTCTCTCTGTTGTACCATTGAAAATACTCTTTCATTTCTTATAACTGCATGATTACCTATAAATCATTATCATGATTCATGTGTTTGCAAGGTTAATCTCCTTCAAAGTTTAGAGTCAGAGCAAGAAATCAATAGTAACCACTAACTAATAATTGACATTTGAGCTTTAATCTAGGAATCAAACCTCAAAGACCAAAAATTAATGGACATTATTAACACATGCCCTTAAACTTCTCCTTTAAAATGGGGGGATTAAGGGACAAGGGAAGAAGTGTGAGAGTTATTAGAAAAATAAAAAGAAACTACCTCAAACACTCATCCTCTCCATAACATATAAAATTAATCCCTCATTTTCTCTTGCACTTAACATTGTTGCTTTCATGCACAAAAAATCACAATCGTGAACTTGCTTACACACATCTCGACTAATTTTTAGAGTACATTCTACCTTTCACCAGCACAAATATCCTGAATAACACTGTCAGTCAAGACTCGGACAATTGAACAATAACCATTTCTAATTTTTTTTCCCAAAGCCAAATTCACAATATTCCTGTTGCTTCTATCTCTTTGATACAGTTTAGAGTCAAAAATGAGTCTTAATTGCTTGACATGTCAAGTTTTGAGGAGGACAGATTCAGAAAATGAGGAAAAGGGAAGATACAATGATATTGACAACACTCAAGAATTGTCTAATTTTAGTTTGTGTTTGGTGAGAGTTGAGAGGAGTTGGTCAGGGAACTTGGCACCTCCTACTCGAACCTCGAAAACCGGTGCTCACCGGCTTCAAAACTGCTCTTCTGGTCCCATGGAGTTTCCCAATGTCACACCAAGGCTGCAGAGATGCTCTGGGATGAGAAGAGACTGGAGTTTTGAGGATCTCTGCAGGCAGATGAATAAAGGTTGATCATATATCATCACAAGGGCAATTCTGTAATTTTCTCCTGCTAAGACTTTTCAATTTTACTAACATCTTTTTCCCCCTTCCTTTTTGTGAATTATACTAGTATTTGGCCATTTGGTTAAAAGTTGGATTAGAAAGGGTACAGGTACAAATATGTATTTTTCTTGGTATAAATTTGGTTTTGTCTCAAAAAGTTGTTCGTTCTTTGTAACATGTATGGAGGGCGCAACCAATATATTGTATTTTGTACTTTCTCATTTTAAAATACTTGTTGTCTTTATTAAATTTGTCTGAAAATATTTGTTTTAGTTGTAATTATTCTTGACAACTATGAATACCTCAATTATGACAAGTAAATAGCAGATTATATCTTCAGAGTAAATAGGACACTACACTTTACTGAAATTACTATTCGAACTTCCCATTGCTATAGAGAAGCCAATCAAGTTCAGATTACTATAATCATGACAATGGTACTCTCTTCTCTTTGTAATTTATGCTTTCTAGAGGTGCAAAAGGTCCATTTCAGCTAAGAGACAGTTAAACATCTCTAAGAATAAGGTCAAACAAAGCAAACTTTGAGATTATATGAAATGTTGTAATCACTTTAGTGTCTGACCAGCTTGTGCATACCTTGACTAATTCCACCGAATATCTACTATCTCCCACCAATAATAAATCCCAAATAACTCTTTGTACCAATAGTAGCATTGGGCGCTCATATTCCAATCCCAAAAGATGTCGACTCTAAGCACACTTCAGTATAAGTTGATGTGCAATTAAGCTGTGAAGCTAACTGTTAACCTAAAGTGTTCCTTCAGAACTGAAAAACTACAGCTAAAGTGAACTTAACAGAATTAGACTTCAGAGCATCCTCTACAAAATAAAGTTCATCAATCCCTTGCAAATAGCAACAATAACATAATCCCACAAGTGGCAACTTAGAAATGTGATGAGTACGCATGCAACCTTGTGAAGGTAGAGAGACTATTTTTGGTAGATTCTCGAAATCAAGTGAACCATATAAAAAACAAATACAATAGTAAAGTAATCATGTTGCAAATAAAGGAGCAGGGAACACTAGCAAGAAACATGGAACCCACTCTTTTATTTTAAGACCAAGAAGCGAGAAGGGAAAAAAGTGCACGAGTCCAGAATAAAATAGACCAACAAAAATAAATCTGAGTTTTGAATAAATTGAAGTCGACTATATAAAGCAAATTGATCATATTCCTTATTTAAATTGGTTTCACGCAAATATATTACAAAAAAAAAAACATGTAAAGAACAAGAGGTTCTCTATATTTTCTATTGACATAAGAATCTCTACTAGGACAAAAGGACCCCTAGATTATAGCATAGGATATGAATTATGAAATAAGCATATTAACATGACTAAAACAAATCTCTCTTTCCCTAAGTATGCATTGATTATAAGAGATGTAAGTGTTTCGAGTCTACATTGACCTATTTCAATTGACTCACCATGGTTTCAAGATAAATTTTTCTTATTTTATACTTATTAATATTATTAATGTGTCACAAGTAAAGATGATTTTTAGAGGTATAAATTAAATTATCCTAGATATTTAGTAGAATTTTCTAGAATTATGTAGAGTGATACTATTGTATGTAAGAAATGTACAGATATTCTAGAGAATTAGATATTTGTAGATGTATTTAGAATAGTACCAAGAACCATCTCTACACAAGTATAAATAAGGATGACCTTAGTCATTTGTAAACAACCCAAAATTGAAAGCAATTTAAAAATCCTTCTTTCGTAACCAAGTTCTAATTTCCAAAATCTCCAATCTACTTTCTAGCTTCCCTTTCTAGTTGAATTTTCTAATCTTAATTAGCGATCTTAGGCTAGTAAAAAAAAAATTCCGATTATATTTTTCTTCTGCTATTCTCTGCACTATATGCTACTTAAACCTTATGTTGAATGTTACTTGTCATTTTTAATTTTGTCTGATTTAATATGACCAAATATTTATCTTTAACATCCATATTTTTATGACGACACTCATCTTGTGAATCTCTTAAACTTAAGCGGTCCAATGATTCAATAAAGCATTATTGGTAAGTGAGGCATAGTCATTGTATAAGTTGCAAATCCTAGTATCCTAAAGCAATTCTCACAAAATCTAATTAGTTTGAAATGGCAAGGGCAGACAAAAAAAGAAATACTCAATTTTCTCAGGCAAAGGTATAAAAACACAAATTATGAAAGAAAAGTAGACTAGCATGTGTCTCTCGTCTGTTTAGGTCAGTTTGTGCCCAATTAAAACTAATAATTTGCTATATGTATCAACACAAGTATTGAGTA
This sequence comes from Solanum aculeatissimum, assembly GCA_038996855.1. Lineage (NCBI taxonomy): Eukaryota > Viridiplantae > Streptophyta > Magnoliopsida > Solanales > Solanaceae > Solanum > Solanum aculeatissimum. The sequence continues at coordinate 28,772 of JBCEWC010003798.1, forward strand.
ACTTTCTCAATCAAAAATTGAACAAACAGGAAAAAAGCCCTAGTAGTTTTTTCCCTTCACTGATCGTGATTAAAGTTCATGATTCTCAACCTACTTCATTAATTGTGATTATGCATCTATTTTCTCCCATTTTGTAAAGAAATCAGTATAAATTAAGAAAAGGCTATACAAGACACAAATAATAACTAGTACAACTGTACAAGATAATATAAATCCAAACTCAATCAAAGTATTGTACAAACTGAGAGAACTTCAAAGCATCGAGGGGTGGTGGCGCAGTTGGCTAGCGCGTAGGTCTCATAGCTTCTGAGTGATCCTGAGGTCGAGAGTTCGAGCCTCTC